>VXBC01003706.1:6435-36512 GCA_013399945.1 Ploceus nigricollis
GGGACCGTCCTGCCGCTGCCGCCGGGCGGGCGCTGCCGTCCCCGCCGGGCGCCGGGAGCGGCCCGGCTCCTCCGCGGCTCCATCGAAGTACATGGGAGATAGCCCAAAGTGTCCAAAGGCAGCTGAGAGGTGAGCGCGGTCCTGCGGAGCGGCCGCTCGCCGTGCCCGGCGCGCAGGGCTCGGTGCGGGCACAGGTGGGGATGCGGGGCTGGGGCATCACTGCGGGGTGGCAGCGGAGAAGAGAGCGCGCTGCAGGTGTTGGAGCAGGTACAGAGGGGGTTCAGGTGTGTCTGTGCCTTACACACGGCTTGGCTAAGTCTGTGCCTGTCGTAGCCGCGGGATTGCCCAGCTTTTTCCAAGCGGTGATCCCGATACCGGGGGGCGTTTGGATCATCCCAGTTTCTCGGGGGGATCCTCACCCAGAGCGGGTGGTCCCTGGAGGAGGCAGGTGTGTGAACAGGCAGTTCTGTCCACAGAGTGACTGAAATTGTTTAATGGCCCAGTAACAAAAGTCTTTGGCTTCATACTCTCGGATGATTGAGTAGTCAGAGGCAAGGGTCTTGTCCAAAGGATATTTCCTTTTTTGAATCGATCTAAACTGGACAAACTCTGTCACCTGGATAATCAAGGTGACCTGCTCATTCAGAGTTCATTTTTGGATATTCCCTCTGATTGTGTGAAAGTGCCCAATGGTTCCTCGGAACAAAACAGATTGTGAGTGCCAAAGCCAGCCTTGAAAACATTCAGGGAAGAACATTGTTAACTCGCCTTCTCTTAGTTTTTAGGGAAGTTCCCCTGCTTTAATTGTTGAGCTCTAAGATGTTTCACATTACTCTCGTTATGTTCAAATTACATACCATGGCAGTCAACTATTTAAGAATTTGACAGTAAGTGTTACTGGATACCTGACCTCTAAGTAAGTTGAGAGCATGATTAAAATCTCTTTCTTGGGAAAATGTGGTGAGCAGAGCTGATTATTTTAATCCAGAACTTGGGGCTTGTGCATGAAGAATGTGAAGACGCCAGCCATGGAGTGGTTATGCACGAGTATTTTTTTTTCATCAGTGATTATGTAGGACTGGAGGTTTTTTAAATGTTTTTGTCAGCATTCATGACAAGTGACTGATCTGATCTGGGCTGCTGTTACAGCAAAGATGGGAAGGCAGGAACCATGAGGGGGAAATGGAAGTGGCAAGAGGAGGCAGTGTCACTTCTTAGTTGAATTAGACAAGTAGAGGGAAACAGTGTCAAGATCTGCAGCTCTGTTTGTGTTCATGCATTGAAAAGTAGTGCAGCACATCTGCTTTCCAAGAGATAACTTTGTGTTATGTGTCAGCATGTAAAGCTGGGCACATAAGCCATCTACAGAAGTCCTTTCCAATACTACATTAAAAATACTACATTTCCTAATAGACAACTGTGCAGGTGTTTGGCTCTGCTTACGACATCCACCAGACAACACATGGCAGCCTCTGAACTGTTCAAAATTCTGTTTAGCTGAAGAAAATTCATTATTGTTTTTCTTTTGAGCTTACACACATCCTGCTCATATTGGTGCAAGGCACCTGTGGTGGTGAAAGGAATGGAAAAAAATCCAAATTTTGTATGCATAATAAATAAAAAAAGAAGAGAAAGGTGGGTGGAAGGCCGTTGTCATGGCCAGGAGGGGAGGGTAAGGAGGTTTAGTCAAAAAAGTGCCAAGTGGAATTGCACAGAGTGCTGTGATAGACAAAATGTAGAAAGAGGGATGGCTGTGAGCACGGGACATTGACCTTACAGTGTCAGTGGTGCAAGAACTGGAGCAGGGTTTGTGTTCATGTGGCTGATAAGATTTCCATTAGTTATCACTATCAAGCATGGAAAGCACTCAAGGATTTTGGGTGCAAAGCATTGTGCTTTCCTAAAAGACTCCAGAAAAGAACTTGTGCTGTTGTCCCAGGTTGCAAACTCTCCAGAACTATCAGTGCAGGAGAAAATAAGGCATGAAACAGTACATTTGAAAATTCTCAGAAACATAATTTCACCTTTACAGGAGCATAGGCTGATCCAGAGGAACAAGAGCTCTTGGACATTTTGAGTGGCTGTCTTTTGAAATGTCTGCACAAATAATTGTTCAGCCAGATCCCTTCCCCTTTCAGCTCTATCCCAAGCCCTGGAATCAGAGTAACTAGAACCAAATTCCTTGAGTGCATGAGAAACCAAATACAATGGGGACTGAACTTATAAATGTATTAATCTGGTGCAAGATCTGAAAGAAAAACTAGTGCTAAAGGAACTGTATGTGCTGCAAGAGCTCTTTTACCTCTTCTGTCAAGGCTCAGGCAAAAGAACAAACAAAAGTTGTTTTATTTTACTCCTCTTTCACCTTTCAGTGCATTACAGCACTGGGTTTTTGTGCTATTTAAAGAATAATTCCTCTGATGTAGGAGGTTTTGAAACGTGTTCCTAAACAAAAGTCTGTGAACTTTCTCCACTTTCCCTGCAGGGTGGCAGCAGCTCTGGCTGCACCATGGCCGAGCCAAAGTCTGTGTGTGTTTCTGTGGACGAGGTGGTCTCCAATGGCACAGACACCCAGGACATCCGACTCATCAATGGACACTTAAAAAAAGTGGACAACGCTCTGACAGAAGCTCACAGGTTCTCCTACCTGCCCCGCAGGCCAGCTGTGAACATCGAGTTTAAAGAACTGTCCTACTCTATCCAGGAAGGGCCATGGTGGAGAAAGAAAGGTGAGGAAAGCAAGGTTTCATCCACAAGGAGCTGTAGATGCAGCAGTTCTTACAACTGCTTATTTCTGCCTCCCAATTCTTAAGTATCTGAAGTAAATATAGTATTGCTGTGCTGCCAAATATCTGTCCTGTGATCTTGCCTGTCTACAATTTATTGTTGAGGGTGGGTAGAGCATGCAGGAGTTTAAAGATGGGGGTGGGGGAAGTGAGGAGGCTTTGTTTTTTTACTCCTGCAGTTGGCTGTTTTGTCAAATGGTTGTTTTTTCAGTACTCTTTCAGAACAGCGAGTATCTCAGAATTTCAGAAGGCATTAGACACCAGGATAAAAACTGTTTTCTTTAAAGGCTGTGTTTGGAAAGAAATGCTGTGAGCTATAGGCTTCTCTACAGCTTAGATGGGTCCCTCAAAGCTTAAAATTTCTGTGATGAAATCACTGGCTCTTGCTGGGACTGAATCCTGAGGTTCAGTCAAGGACCAGGATGCTCTTTGGGTAGCTCCTTTGCTGATACACACTGCAAAGAGTTCACAGCCTGCAACACAGAGCACCAAAATTATAGATATTGGGCACTTCTGAAGGAAGAGAAGTTTGGAGTAAGAAGGGATTATTCAGCTCTCTTCTCTATAGGTTCTTGGTTGATTCCAGTTCTAAAAGGTGATTCTGTCCTTTCTCCTCTGCTTGTCATCAATTCCTTTCATGCCTTCATTTGCTTTGTGTAACCCTGTGTTTCCTAGAGAGTTTTTGGTTTTTTGGGGTTTTTTTTGGTGTGTGTGACTAGTCCTCTCTGAAAGGAAAACTAGGTCGTGCAGTAAATTCCTGCCAGTGAAAAGAAGTATGGCCAAGAGAAAAATACTGGAATCTTCAGGAGAATTTTGTGTACTAAATGATATAATTGCCCTTCCTTGAGGAACTCTCTCCCAGTAATATAAATTGGCATGATTGTGTTCTTTTTAGAGATAAGGCCCTGCCAGTGCAGCCCTCACCTGAGGCATACTTGGTACCTGCACTGGCCCTGAAACTATAAATCCACTGGCTTAAAGGTTCCACTTGAAATTGTTTCACAAAGTACTTGGCTGCCGTCTGTAAATTGTATCATTATCACAACACCAAGGCTTCAATAGTCTAAAAATGTGTGGTATGAAAAGCTCTGGAGCTGTTGCCATGAAAGTGCTACTGTATGCGGACAGGCTGTGCATACAATTATTCATTTGTTGAAAGATCTGCAGATTTCATGCTTTAATGGGTTTTTCAACATCAAAACTGTGTGTAGACCCACTGGCCTTCTTTTAATTACTTGCTAAAATTGCATGGAGCCACATTGTCCATAGGAGAACAACTTGGTTTGGCAGCAACTTTGGTACATTCAAAATTATTCTTTATCTTATCAGAATGAACACAAAACACTGAAGTTTTTTTTTTTTTTTGTCCTCCAAGAAATGGAGCTATGCCAAAATGTCTCATTTAAGGTTTAAAAGCTTGAGATTTCTAACTGAATCTCTTTCTCACTGACCAGAATTAATTGAGGGGTTCTACACCCAAAACCTCTGTTCAAATTTTCTGACGTGCCTGGGTGACTTGGCTTGAACAAAACAATGTCCTGGCAAAACATCCTGCTGCTGAAAATGACCTGTGGAGGTATTTAGCTCTAGGGTATGGTTATGGCTGTGTTACCACATTTGGATTTGAAAGAGGAGATTGAACTTTCCTGGCTGTCTGTGTGGAGGGGTTCAGATCCTCCTCAGCTGGTCTCACACCTCGTGTCATTCCTAGGACCCCCAAGGACAGGCTCAGAGTGGCTGAGCTGCTGTCTTCCAGCAGGGCTTGGCTCTCCTCTGCTTGCCAAGGAGCAGACACAGACTTGGGAGGTCTGCACCCAGTGCCAGGTGCCTGTGGGCCAAAGAGTGCTCTCACAGCCAGGAAGGTGAATCACATCGTGTGGCTGAGGCCATTCCCAGCTGGAGGCAGGTCCTTACCCTTCTCCTCATCAGCGAGAGCACAGCTGGAATAGTCTGTCAGTTTTGGGTGCTTCATATCAACAGAGATATGAAGCTGGAAAGGGGCTGTCAAAGGGTAAAAAAATGGTTCAGGGGACTTACAAAGAGTGCCTGAGGAGTCTGGGCTGCTCCTGCCAATAGTGCCAGATGACGAATAACAAAAGCCCATGGCCACACAGTTTGGGTGGTTTATGGTGGACACCAGGAGAGAAATTCCTGTTCCCCAGCTGCAGCACTGGGATGTATCACCCAGGGACAGTGGGGCTGGGACATTGGCTGAGCTCCTGAGCTGATCTGGAGCTGGTGGTTGTCTTGCTTTGAGCAGGAGGCTGGGCCAGGTGACGTCCAGAGGTCTCTTCCTCCAGTGTTTCAGTGAGTTGCTGGTTCAGATTATAGAAACCTTCTAGAACCAAACTTTCCTCCCAGCCACGTTCCCTCCTCCAGGGACTGGCTCAATGTATTGGTTTCAAAGGAAAAGATTTTCCATTAGAGAAATAGAAAACCAAATTGCCTAAATAGTTCCCAGTGAAGGTAGGAACCAAACAGTTCAGATTCTTTGAGTTGTTTTAGTGGTTCTGCAAGTAGAAGATTTTTTGTGTGCAAGTTGGGATATCTCTGTTCAAACCTGGTGGATTTGAGGCTGAGTGCATTACATATTAAACTATTCTGAATACCTTATACTGGTTTCTGTTCCAGTGGGAAACTGGGACTTCGCAGTGCCCAAGAGAAGGGCAATATTGTGCTTCCAAACGCTGCTGGTTGCTGCAGTTCAGCACTCCTTGTGGATTCCCTGTGCTAAAAGTCTCTCTCATTGCTGTAATGTGAAATATTTGAATTCACTTTTTATGAGAAGAGTAGCAGAAAACATGCTGGGAGAAAAAAAGAAAGGAGGTGTCTCTCAGTTCACATTGTTCTTGGGTGCTGGTTGTGGTAGGAAGAGATAAGGAATGCTGTTTCAAAAAAGTCTTTTAATTAATGGTGTTTCTATTCTGAAATGGACCTTAAAAAAGAAAATCTACTATTTCTACATCATTCTCTATGACTGTAATGAATTAGTTAAAACCTTTCAAGAGTGTTGGATCACAAAGGCAGAAGTACAATTTCCTTGCAAAGACAATTTGTGCCAGCATGTTGGACAGGAATTCAACTGAAGAGCAATTCCCTTCAGTGAAAATGGCATTGCAAAGTAATGTTAAGGTTAGGTTCTAAATTAGCAGAAGGAGGAATAATTAGTAGTGCTGCCATTGTGTTCTGTGCTTAGCTTGATTGTTCAGACAATGCAACTCATGGTATGTCATGTCTTTTATTTTTCATTAAAAGCCCAAAGAAAGGTGAATTTGCATTGCTTGTCAACAACAAAGAAGCTATAAAAGCCATAGTAGACTTCAAATTGGAATTTTTCATTGATTTTTGTCTCAGCCGTAAACTGCTTAATTAAACGATTAAATATCATCTCTTTAAATATAAGGAGGGGCATTTTGATTCTAAGGTTTATGTGATAAATGCTGCTCTCCTTATGAGGTTTTATCAGACCCATAGCAGAGATTGGTGTGACTCTGGAGCTGATTAATTCCTGCTGTAATTTCCCCTGAGGTCAGTGGGATTAACAGGGAAGGAATATGGCAGGTCAGTCCTTGATCAAAGCTGCTGTATCTGACCCATTCCATTCAGCAGGAGCTCTTGCCAATATGGGAATTTGGGAGAGGTTAAAGAGGTAAAAGTTTCAGAAGGTCTCAGTTGACTTTGGCATTTTCCCTGTAAAGCTTTTAGGGAATTGGTCAACAGGTAGAAACAACTCTTCCTTCAGGTTTGAAGGAAAGGGATTTTTGAGTCTCTTGTGAGGTTAAGAATCTTCCAGAACTGAAAACGTGTCTCAGTCTTTGAATCCAGGCTATGTTCAAGCATGTCCTGGGGGTTTCCTGTGGGTCAGGGAGGTTCACGGTTTCAGAAAACTCCAGGGCTCCTGGAGGAACTGCTGTGAGGTTAAAATGGACTGGCAAAGCCAGAAAAAGGGAACTTCAGCACATTTATTAGAAATAATAGGGCTGCTTAGTCCCAGGATACTTCTCCTTTCTTTTAGGATGAGGGACCCAGCTGGCTTGGAGGGGAAAAGAAAGAGTCCTGTGTTAGATCCAGTGTGGATCCTTAAATGTGAAAAGCAAGATCTGCAGAGCTTTGGAACAAAACATGGCCAAAGTGTCACTGTCTTGTCACAAAGCCATTTATCTAAGGGTTGAGAAAGAGATAGAAGTGGGTCTTGGCTTCTGAGCTGTATGTTTAAACTGCAGTTTGAAATGTAAATCCCAGGAACACAGAGATTGGTTTTACCAGTTCACAGAAATATGATAGATGTGTAGGTTTTTGTACTAGAACTGCCTGAAAACTGTTTGCAAGAGGATTTGGTAGAAAAGTCAGTGCCTCGGGTTTCTGTCATTTTTGTTAAAAGCACCATGAAATAATCTGAATTGTGGTTTGGGGATGAATTATGTATAGTCCCCTATACAAAGAGGGCATGAAAAGTACTTTGGAGCTTTCTGTCTAGGTCAAAGTCATTCAGCTTTACTTTAAAAAGATACATACATTCTATATAGCCATGAAAGGACATTTGTTCTATTGTTTCTAGGTGGGTTTGCTATAATATAGGATGGAAATGGAAATATTCTGCCTATACAAGTGAGTGCATCCAGGAAGAAAGTAGTAATAATTTGCTTGCAAAACACCACAACGACTCAGGGATTGCTTTTCTTTTTTTGTTCTTTTTTTTTTTCTTCCCTCTCACACTTCTCAGTATTCATGGTTAATTAGGCAACGTTTTAGTTGGAAACTTCTCCGTTGTTATTTTTAGCACTGTAATGAGTCACTTGTGCTACGTTGGAGTGCAAGTTCTGCTAGGATTTGGTCTGGAGTAACCTCTGAGGGAGCGAGCTCCGGCCGGGCACAATGCAGCCGGGGATTTTCGGTACAGAAATTCATGCTCAGCAGAAAACGCCACATTTCCTGTTAATTCGGGTTTGTTCTGATGGCTCAAACCCCGTGGAAGCAAAGCGGAGAGCTGCTGCTGTCTTTGCTGTCAAGGTTGTTGTTCCGCAGCTTTGAGCGGCAGGAGGGGAGCGAAGGACCGGGCTCGTTCTGGGTGGCTCCGAGGTGTCCGATGGGGGAACACGGAGCCCTTGGCAGGTTGTTTGGTATTCATGGAAGGCCAGAAGTGGCCGTCACAGCCCGAGATAGTGTCATCAGAACAGCGCGATCCCTGCCTTCCGGCTCCGAGCGCTGTATCTTATGTTAATGCCGTTCTCTGCATAAGATGGAAACTTCACCGCTGTCAAACCATCAGCAGAGATTTAAACACGCTGGGCTTTGCTGATTTGCTTCGCTGCTGTCTTAGGAATTAGCTCTGCTACACACACTCGGACAGACGCCTTTCTTTTTATTTACCTGGGAGCTCTATTTATTTCTTTTCTTGCAGCATCCTCTCTATGACTTCATTGAAAAGCTCTCACACACCCCCCCCTCCCATCCCCTCCGCAGATACCCAAACGAAACAGAGGAGAGGAGGGGGGGGCCGGGAGGGGAGGATTTGGCCTAAATGATGTGCTAATCCGTGCTGGGGGAGTCGGAAAAAGCCGGTGTTGCTGGGGCAGGTGCAGTGCGGTGGAGGTGCCGCATGCCCGCCCGGGCGCGCCCGGCGCGGTTACTGCCGGGCGATGCACTGCAGTAACCCGGCGGGATGCGCGCCTGCCTGCTGGGCTGCTCCAGGCGCTGTTGCTAAGATGGGAAGGAGGGAGGGAAAGATGCAGAACAGGAACGAGCAAAAACCCACTTTCCGAGAGAGGCTTTTCTTCTTTTTTTTTTTCTTTCTTTTTTTTTCTTTCTTTTTTTTTCGTCCCTTTTCCTTCCCTTTTCCTTCCCTTTTTCATCCCTTTTTTGTCCCTTTTTCTTCCTTTTTTCTTCCTTTTTTCCTTTCTTTTTTTTCCTTCCCTTTTCCTTCCCTTTTTCTTCCCTTTTTCTTCCTTTTTTCTTCCTTTTTTCTTCCTATTTCTTCCCATTTTCTTCCCATTTTCTTCCCATTTTCTTCCCATTTTCTTCCCAGTTTCTTCCCTCTTTCTTCCCTCTTTCTTCCCTCTTTCTTCCCTTTTCCTTTCTTCCCTTTTCCTTTCTTCCNTCTTCCTTCTTTCTTCCTTCTTTCTTCCTTCTTTCTTCCTTCTTTCTTCCTTCTTTCTTCCTTCTTTCTTCCTTCTTTCTTCCTTCTTTCTTCCTTCTTTCTTCCTTCTTTCTTCCTTCTTTCTTCCTTCTTTCTTCCTTCTTTCTTCCTTCTTTCTTCCTTCTTTCTTCCTTTCTTTCCTTCTTTCCTTCTTTTTTCTTTCCTTCCTTTTTTTTTCTTCCTTTTTCCCCCCTTTTTTTTCCCCTCGCCTCTGTCTGACAGATGGTTTGTATTGTTCTCGACCATTTTTTGCCTGCTTTGTCTGAGAGCGTGTTTTCATCTCTTGTGCAAATTAAGATCCATATGTTAGGAAGAATAAACAAGTTAGGCCGGTTTACCATACTGGTAAAAGGCTCTTTTTAGGCAAATATTGTGTAGATTCCTTTTCAGTGGCTTGAAGTGTTGGCAAAATTAATTAAAATTAGGCATTATTTTTTAGCAGAGGGTTTCTAAGTACATGTTTTAACCTTGATAAAATCTGTGTGGTTTTTCTTTTAACACTTAAGCTGTGTCAAGATGGTAAAAATATATTGAGTAGTTGCTGTTACTGGAATAGTTCACAGTGTTTTATTAAGTGATAAATAACTCTTCCCAGTGTCCTCTTGCATGTGTTCTGTAAAATAGAGGTTATTGGGAACAAATCTTGGTCAGCCCCTTTGTCTGATCCTTCTACTGTTTCCCAGCTGAGTATGCCCTTACTTCAGCATTACTTGTTTTCCTTCAAGCAGAATCCATTGTTATTGTGGGTTTGTTTTTGTTGGGGTTTGGGTTTTTTTGGGTGTTTTTTTTTGTTTGTTTGGAGTTTTTTTGGACCTGGAGCTTTTTTAGAAATGTGCCCTGAGTTTGACTCAGTGCGTTTTGGTCACTGAGTCTTAAAGCAGAACATCTTCTTTCTCTTTGTTGTATTGTTTATTAAACCTAAGCATTACAATGACCTCATTATTTTTAGTTCTAGCTAATGTTCTGATACAATAAATTTTATTAACTGCTGCTGTGAAAACTTGTGGCTGAGGAAGGAGGTTTTAGAGAGATACCAACGAAAGCATTCTGGAATTCAAATGGCAGGAAGTGGTCACAGTGAGTTGTTGGGAGTCTGAGCTCTGCTCTTTGCTGTTTCCATCTCTCAGAAAACATGCTGGGGGCTGGCTGTAACTCACCCTGACACCCTTCCACTACAGCTTGCTGTATGCTGAGTGGGATTTGATGTTATGATTTATCCTCTGCCCATAGGTGGTCATGCCCTGCTCGAGGTGTTGAGGAGACAACATGCACCAGCATCTGGGTGTACTTTTGTCACATTTCAAAGCAGACTTTGGTTTCTGTAGTCTGGAGATCCATCTGAAGGCTGAGGAAAGATGAAGCAAGAGGCATTTTGCAATTGGAGGCTTCAGACATCACATGGTTGATCAGGGTTTTCCACAACCTCACTAAAAGGAATGAGAAATCACAACAGCAGACAAAAGCAGAAGCTAACTTGAGTAAATGCTGTTAAACTTCATTTTTTGTTGTGCACTTTCATGCCGTTTTGGAAAGTGCCTTCTGGAAGTCCTTGGGGTCTGAGCTTACCAGCTCTTTAGGGCAGATTTTTGTTCTGTGGGGATTTAATATCTCAGAGTTCAGCTCTGTATCCTCTGAGAAATTATTTGCTTCCACAATTCCCTGTAGCATTATTCTTGTAGGTAAACTGTAGAGACAGTCAGAACATGACACTGCTCAGAATGTGGCAGGCCCTCACTCAACTCAGCTGCATAATTCACATTATTATAATTCACATCTGCACCCTTTAAACTCTGGATGAATAACTTTGTCTTCTGTTAGAAAACCGTGTTTGTTCTTATTATTAAAATTACAAGTCAAGACTTACAAGAAACAACATGCAAGGAGGTCCCCAGCAAAATTTACATGGTTAGCACATGGGAATGAACTGATTTGGATTTGTAATTAAAGCATTGCAAACTGAAAGGTGGGTGTTCATTCTCAAAATGAAACTCCTTGAGGCAAAACCTAAATCAGCCAGTGATGCTTTAACCCCAGAACCTCTGTGACTTGCAGCTGGAGAGGTGCAGAAGGACATGTATCTTACGAATGACTGAGTTTTTGTCAAAAATAAATTGGGAGTTTGGGTCATCGTGCCCAGAGTCCCTTCCTTTGCTGCAGGCATCTGAGAGAATTGGCCACCTACCTTCTGGTGGGATTCATTTATTTAAGAGCTTTAATAAAATACCTTGTTGAAACATGGCATCCATGTCAGATGACTAAATGCCCCTTTTTTAAAGGTATTCCTTCTAAAGGAAATCACATGCAATTAATAGTGCCAAACCTTGTATCAGAAACTTCTGCACAAGGCCTTTTATCTCTTATCAAAAGCCTTGGGGCAGTAAGAAGCTGAGGTGTTGGTGGTTCAGATTGCCTGCCCACTGTGGCAGCTTTGAACCCAGCAGCCAGCAATTTTTGGTTAGCACCACTGGTACAGAAGGACAACAAATCCCCAAGCTCTTACTTACCACATGGAAAATTTCGTTTTCTTCTGTGAAAGTAATTTGCATTCAGAATTTTAGTCCCTAGGACTGGCAGAGTGTTCCTTATCAAACCCAGGACCAAGCTTTAACAGACATCTTCTTCTTGATATCAAAGTCAATGGAAATGGAAATGGTAAAACTTAGGGTCCCCAAATTGTCCAAATGTACTCACTTTTTCACCAGCTTCACGAGAGGAATACATAATACACCATGCATGGAAGAATTACTGCCCTTTTCAGCCAGTTCTTTTAAGTTGTTCATCCCCAAGTGTGATGGAGAAGGGTAACAGCACAGACAGAGGAGGACAAACAGTTTTGGTTGTTTTCAGTAACTGAACCTCAGTAACTTCCTACAAGTAACTGGGAGGAGGCCTGCTGAAATATCCCATTAATGATTATTTTGAAAGCAGCTCCCTTGTGAATTCTGTGCTTTGGTGCAGGTGTTTGAGTTGAATTTGGCCTTCGGACACTTTGTCGCTTAGAAAATACGATTTCAGAGAGAATATTTGATCTGAATGTGAGTGGTGGCATAAAATACAGCAGGACTAGTCCTGTGTGAGTGTCTCTGGAACGAGGACAGAGCAGTTCTGCCTAGGAAATGGTGTGGCTGGGGACGTGTGCTGCAATGTGGCTCGAGTCACGCTGCAGGTCCTCGTTGGACCTTCTTGTCACTGCTGGGCTTCTGTTCCCATTTGCAGCTCATTTAGGCTCTGCTGATTTGTGGGGGAAACAGCTGCACTCTGCAGACTTAATTTTCTTCAGAAGGTACAGGGATAAAGCCATCCAGATTCTTACCAGGCAGAACTACATGGAATTACATAATAGCTGAAGAGATAACCGCTTGTTTGCTCGGGGTTTTTTTTTTGGTTATGTATCTGTTCCAAATAAAAATAAATGGCAGAGACCTTGGCTTTACAAGCTAATTTACCATCTGCCTCTCATCTAGTACGTACAGCCTGCATCTTTTGTGTAAGAATCATATTTCTTCCGGGTTCGCATGTTTAGAGTAATGACAAATGTTGTTTATAATTGCAGAGCATCTGCTAGAAAAGAGAGGAGGAGATGGAATATGCAGTGGTCAGGTTCCTGGGTAAATGAGAATGGACCTGTGCTCTGTCTCCTGCTGAGCTTTAGAGGGTAGGCTTTTATGCCAGACAGAAGAAAGAAGTTTCAAATGAAGCGATGCACCTGGTTAATATGAAATTTAAAGGAAAAAAACACCACAAACTGAAGCTTTTAATACTCTTGTTAAGCAATGGAGTTAAATTCTGCCCTGTTGCATCTGTTTTGTGCTTTTGAAGCAGTCAAGTGGATGGGGCTGTACCAGCAGAGCCTGGCCAGTATAATTATTTTTTAATCATGATGCAGTTATTACCTCAAGTACTTTAAAAACTAAGCACTCTAATAACACCAGCATGGCAGGGTTGGAATGGGTAAATGAGTACCCAATTAAAAGAAAGGGGATTGAAGCTAAATATTTGCTGTTAGAGGAAGAGCATTTTCTTTTTCTGGGTCAAAACTGCAGCCAGCTTATTGCATATGAATATCAAGGCCTGACTGTCCAAAATGCTATTTGAGGCTCATAAAGCTGAAGCCTGTGGGTGGCTGTCTGGGATGGAGTTCCATTTCCTTCTCCACTTGGAGAGGTGAAGGTCTTATGCTGCCACCAGAGAAATGTGAGTCAGAAAGCCAAGGACAGTGCAGGGGGGCACATCTGTGCACAGCTGGCACTGAAAAGTTACTCCCCTGGGTTTTCATTTTGACCCTGAGTCTTGCAGAATTGCTTGAAGAAGACTTTTCCCCAGAGGAACAAATTGACAGTACATAAATACAAAGATGACTGATGGGAGACCTTTTGGAAAGCGAGTGGGGTCAGTCTGTTTTGTAACCAGAACTGCTGAGTTCTTCACAAAGAGTCCAATGATAATGACACTAATTAGACAGCAATAAAAATTAGACTGTTAGGAGCAGCTGGAGCTGGTGGGGCTTTGAGACATGAGGGGGTTCCTCTTGCCCTGGTGTGTGGCAGCCTTGGTTCTGGAATTCCAAGTCCAGCTGGTGGTGAGGCAGGGCACCCAGCCAGCTGTGTGGACCAGCAGGAGGACAGAGAGCTTTTCCAGCATCCTCCTAAACACAGATGACACCTGGGCAAGCCTGAGCAGCCCCAGTGCCTCACTGACATTCCTTCTCTGGCTGGTTGTGGGTTGCACGCACAAACACACACAGAAGATCTCTCCACCAGTGGGTTTTGGACACGCTGTCCATCCAATCAGTCCCTCAGACTTTGTTCTCCTTCAGTTGTTGGCACCTGGACCTACAGTGACCCCTCAGATTTGAAACCTCTTGCTCCAGCAACTGGTGTGCAAAAACTTCTGCTGCTGACCACTGAGTCCATGGTGGTGTCTCATGAACTCACAGAGGTGAGGGCATTGCCACGTGAGGAATGTGGGAGCAGTGTTTAGCAGGAGTGCAGGTTGGGCTGCAGTGATGAGGAGCTCTATCAGACAGGTGTAGCTGCCTCCTGACATGCCTCTGGCCCCTTTGATCCCCATTTCCATCTGCTTTCATGGGCCTGTTCCTCCTCAGTCCTTGATCCATCCCTTCCCCTGCCTTTAGCAAGTCCCCTAAGTGTCCTGTGATGGATGTTTCTCACTCTGTAATTCCCACAGCCACCCCATGGCTGGTTTTACACCATCCCAAACTCCTGTTCCCCCTGCATGGCATGGTAAAGTTCAGCATTCCACAGAGACAATTTCCCTGTGGACACATCTTGGTGGCTTTTCCTCCAGGAACAGCAGTCCTGTCCTTTCCATTTTAGCATCTTCAGAGTGCCCAATTCAGTGGGTTGTGCCCTCTGAGCCTCAACTCTCTGTGCTCACTCTGACTGGCCTTTTATCACATAACTGAGCAAAGACCACTTTCAGACCTTCTTGGCTGATTTGATTTTTCTAAGCTTTGAAATTAAAAATAAATGAAATAACATGGCTGGCCAGTCGTTTGTTTAAGCCCATGGGAAGTTTCCCTGTGGTGTAAATCATCACTGAAGTGGAACTCACATTAGGCACATTTTTACCCTCTCCTCTGAAAGTTTCAGGAAATTTGTGAGTGAATGGAATAGGGAATGGAGCTGCTGCACTTGTGGTTATAATAAATCAGGTTCTGCTGTCTTACAGGCTGAGTTATGACAAGATGTGTGAGGTGCTATATCACAAACAGTCAGAGGAGCTTGACAGACATCCCTGAAGGAGGATTTGATACTTGATTTCTTGCCTGGGAGAACAATGATGTAAACCTGAAGGAGAAATACATAACCTGAAGTATTCACCAGTCCATGAACCCTGGGACTTGATGTTCATGGAGGATGATTGTGCCTTGTGCAGTAGTCTGACATCTGGGGACACCAAAAGAAAGATGAAACTTCTGGATATACATGATAATGCTTAACAGATTTACTCTTCAGTCTCCAAGCAGAAATGTGGGCATCAGTCTCCTGAATCCCACACATCCTATTCGCATTATAAAATCAACCAAACAAATAAAAATAAAGCAGGCCTTCCCATGTAGGGCACGGCTGTGACATTTTAGAACTCATCTTTTGATTCTTATTGACAGGCAGTAAAAATAAGCTCCTCCAGCAAAGTGAATTGGGACAAAGGGTGGCACACGTTTTACAGTAAATAAAAATAACTTCAAAGCCAACCTACAATTCTTCTCAGGTGCTCAAACTGTGCTGCTTCAAAAGTACAGGCCCAAATGAATGTTGGAATCACTGCAATGACACATTGGACAGAGTTTAGCCAAGGAACAGGTATCAGCGTTCTGCCTGGGCTGTTGTCTTATGGTAGAACATTTTGGACCAAATTAACAGAAATGAATAAAGTTTGATGAAGGAAGGGTTCCTAATACCCAGAAGGAACTTTTTCACTTATGTTTCACTGCTAAAACTACATCCTAAAGAATACAGAAGCCAATGAAATTAATTTTAAATGTCAGTGTTGAATGTCACCAACATTCAAGGCATGTTTACATGGTGGTGGAATGTGTCAGCAGACACCACCCTATATAGATGAGTCTGAAAGCATCAGAGGAGCTCCTTTCAGGGCACTAAAAGTAATATATTACAAGTAGAGTGTATGTGCCTTGTCTTTCTAGATATAAATATGTTCAATATATGTACATTTAATCATGTAAATAACTATGTAATTTAATATGTAAGTATGGGTGAGTATATATATACACACAGGCCATATCTATATATATATATATCCATATAGGTTATATATAGATATTTATAGGTTATCTCTGTTTTCATATTTAGATGTATGTATGCACATACACTCAGGTATATTTATTTATGCACAAAAACTGGCTGCATATCACTGCAACAAATACTTTGAAGATAACATTTTAATCGAGGTGTATATTGCTCCTCCTCCTTTGTAGTGACAAGATGATGTAATTATGGGAAAGCAGCAGCAACCTGATTTTTTTTTTTTTTAATGGAAAGCAAGAGAGTATCATTTGCTTAGAAGTGGTTCAGGTCTATTGCTGCTGGATTAACAGCATAACAGGCTAAAATAGCAGGGAAAATGAATGTAAAATGGAAGCTGTTTTATCTGAGTGTCAGTGGTGAAAAGAGTGGCATGAAGAAATGGCAGCATTTTGCAGATGCTTTTCAATAGGGACTTATTACATTACATAAGTTGAGTAATTTTCTGCTCCCAGTCATTTCTCTCGTAATCAGATTGTTTGTGCTTTGTTCTTGTTTCCTTTGGAAGTTGTAAGAATTGGTTGGAGCTCTCATGTGTAGCAGTGGTGGGTCCAATTCAGACCTGTCTGGGCTATTTTGCCTGCTTACAGCTGCCCACACCATTGTCTGAATTCCCTCATTAGCTGAGCATCTTTGGAGCTTGCTTTCCTGCTGGGTGTAGAGGACAGTATGTTTATGTGCCAGATAAATGGCTGCTACTTCTGTTTGTTTGAACAGTGGTTTGCTGGTGAAAACTGGGGGGAGTTGTGTGTCTTGGGTTGCAGAAGGAAAATACTGAGGTTTTAAGTAGAATAATGTGTTTTGGTTTGCAAGAGCCACCAAGAGAGTGGCGCAGAGAACAGGGATATGGTAGAGATGTTCTTCTGACTGATTTTTCTGGGGACTAGAAACATTCCTTAACTGCACCAGGAAGGCAAATAACAGCACTGCAGATCCACAGCTGGAGGGCACTTCCCAGGAAGAGCTCTCTGCACATGGTGGGTGTCCACATTCCCCTGTGGCTGCTTTTCCTTTCCCTGGGCACCTCTGATGTGGGAAAGGGAATGGGCTAGGGAGGAAATTGTCTGTTTGTGGTCGGCCTGGAGAGGATCCACACTGTGTACCCCTCTCACATCTCAGAGCTGTGAGCAGGAGTGGTCTGTGCTCACTCCATCACGGGGGTGAGGAGAGTGGGATTGGGATGACAAGAGCTGTAATGGCATTTTTGCTGGCCACACTGGCACTCCCACACCTCGGGGTTGGTGTGAATTGCCCAGTGGCTTTTAGAAGATGGTCCCACCTGTCCCTCCTCCAGCTCCCCCATGCACAGTAGCAGCCACTCTGTGCAGGTGCTGATGCTAATACCACATAGAAAGAGGTGGCTCCAAATGCTTCCAGGGTGTTTACAACTGTACACAAGGAAAGGAGATTGGGGATATAGTCAAGATTAACCTCTCCTTTTGTATTGCAGTATCATTATCTAATGAGATCAGAAGCAAAGCCCAGCAGCTTAGTCAGTATTAGAGCGTAGGCACCCATTTCAGGAGGGAGCCTTTGAGAAGAGCAATCCTGAGCAGTCCTCCTACACCATTTTCTTTGCAGCTCTGCAAGATGGAAAAAGTGACAGCTGTAAACCTCCCCAAAGGCAGTTCTCCTCATGTGCATTGCCTCCAGACACTTCTGCCCCCCTGCACCATCGTGGGTTATTCCAGGGGTGACCCCAGCCTCTGCTGTCCCTGCTCTGCTGGGACAGAAACAGAACAGCTCTGTTGGAATTCATGAGGACAAGGTCTGGGTTTGAGCCATCCCTGCTATTTCTACCAGACCAGGTCCCGTTCTTGGGGTTTATGTACTTTGGTACTCATGCCCTGTTCTCTGCCATTGATTCTGCATCAGTTCTGAAAGTACTTTCTGGTTTAAGTTCAGCAAACACTCCTCCACAAGAACATGCCTTGTGCAGTTTCCCCAAGCATTATTTTAACATAACAGATGATGGGATTTTTGTTGGCAAAGCCAAACTTTAATTTTTATTAAATTAAAATAGACCACTCTCTGTGTCCTTCACCTTACTGACATATGAGGGTCTAAAGAGCAGTGCTGTGGGAACTGCAGCAAACCCTTCAGTTGTATAAGGACAATTTATCATCAGCAAATAAATGGAGAGTGTGGGAGACAGAAGTTGAGTAGGTAAGATCCTGTCCCTGCTCCAAGATCTTGAGCTTCATATTTGATGTCAGTAGACCAAGAACGTGGCACCAGGGCATGTGGAGGCTGCTGTGCTAGCAGCAATATCAGCTGTAAATGCACAAGAACTATTACAAATATTACAAGTACAGAAGTAGAAGCTCATCTGTTGGGGGCAGATAGCAGAGCTTAAAAGCAGAGTGTTGGGTTCCACTCAGGTCTTCATTGGAAGTGGAGCAGTGACTCAGTTTTAACACGTACACACAGGAATTTAAAAACATGGCAATATTTTGAAAATGTTGTGATCTGGTAAAGGAGCAATGTTCTGTACTTGTGCCATTACCCAGATTGCTGCTGCCCCTGTCAGAATAAGGTAATCTCACCTGTTGGCATAAGGACAAAAAAGACACAGGTGGTGCATTCATCACTTGCACACAATGATCAAAAGCATTTAGCCAGCACTGAAATGAAAACCAACAATATTAGAGGTGCTTATTTTTCCATTTGCACACAGACTACAGCTGTTATTACTGTGCCTTGTTCTGTCACATACACTTAGAAAAAAATGGCTTCAAAACTCTGAACTTGTGCATTGCCCATACGGCACTGAACACGCTGCCCTGAGAATTGTCTCTAGCCTGGCAGGCCACAGTTGCTTTTTCACTGTGTGTAACTCCTGTGACAATGAGATTTGAAATTAGTTTAAGGTATTATTTATTTTTAAAGTATTTTTAAAAACATAGATTGCATGAGCTGTTGTATCCATAGGTAATAGAGCAAATTTTTCCTCAGGTGTCTCACAGCAGTGAGAAACAGGGCTGGACACATTCCTAGAATCACAGAATGGTTTGGGTTGGAAGGGAGCTGAGAGATCATCTTGTTCCAACCCCCTGCCATGGGCAGGGACACCTTCCACCAGACCAGGCTGCTCCAAGCCCGTGTCCAACCTGGCCTTGGGCACTTCCAGGAATGAGACAGCCACAGCTTCTCTGGGCAACCTTTGCCAGGGCCTCCCCACCATCACAGGGAAAATTTTTTTTCTAATATCTAATCTAAATCTACCGTATTTAAGTTTGAAGCCAATTTCCCCCCTTGCCCTGTCACTCCATCCCTTTTAAATAGACCCTTTCCATCTTTTCTTTCTTGTAGGCTCCTTTCAGGCACTGGAAGGCCTCAGTTAGGTGGCCAAAAGCTTCTCCTTTCCAGGCTGAATAAGCCCAGTTCTGCAGACCTTTCCTCACAGCAGAGGTGCCGCTCCTTTTAATCCATGTAGGTTCCTGCTGTGTAAGAGCACATGGACAAATGAGACAGCAGCCTTGGCTCCTTTTATTGACAAAAGATTTCAGTGATGGTCAGCAGACTGTAAGTTTGTATGAATTTCATCCAAAAGATGCCAGACAAGTGAGTCTCCACATTTCCTAGGGGAAATAGCTGTGGTGGGGTGGCCCTGGCCTGTGGCTGAGCATCCACACAGCCCCTCCATGCCCCAAGAACAGGGGAGAGCAAAAGCTGCAAATTATGAAGATCAGGACAGTTTAATTAGTGAAGCCAAGCTGCCTGTGTCCCCTCCCAGCTTCTGGCATGCCCCAGGCCACTCTAAGAAAAGAAAGCCTTGACTTGGTGCAAACCCTGTCCAGCAATAGCCAAAACTCAGCGTGTGACCAACACTGCTCCAGAACTGCTCCTTGGGGGCTGCTCTGCAGGAAATTCACTCTGCCCCAGCCAGACCCAGCAGAACAGCTCACATTTAGTGTTCACATCACAGGTCTTTGCAGCTGGTTAAAATAAACCCCACACTGATATTCTGAGTTCCTCATACATCAGTGTTGCTACATGAAAGGTTTCCATCTTCCACTCTTTTGAGTGGTGCAATATTGCCTTGTGGCTAGGTTGCCATGAATCCCTGCTTTTGATCCCTGAGCCTGTGGCAGCTTCTGAACCAACACAACTCTGTGCCACTGTGTTGGTTTTAGTGGTGCTGTGTTGGTTTTAGTGGTGCTGTGTTGGTTTTAGTGGTGCTGTGTTGGTTTTAGTGGTGCTGTGTTGTTTGGCAGGAGCTGAGTGTGGAGTGCGGCTGTGATTTTTAGGATCAAAGCATGTTTTGAGGTGACACGGATATTCTTCTGGCTGTGTCTCTTCATTATTTCATTTAAAATGACAGTATTTGTGGGGAAAACTGTGTAAACACCCTGGAATCTTTATCTCCTCTTTATTTCCTGTGTGTACTGGTGTGTTAATAGGTAGCAGAGATAAATGACTTAGAGAAGAAGTTAAGTATAAGTGGGCCAGTGATACAAAGTTGTAATGAGGGAATAAAGAAACCTCAAGTGACAAGTCAAGTTGAATTTTCTGGTAATGCACCCAACCAACACTTTTCTGAAATGTCTTTGTCAGTTTAGTTGGTGGTCAGGAAAAAATGGAAACATTGCCTTGACTTTGGGGGAAAAGATGTGCGTTGGAATATGGTTTACAGAGACATCTAATTACAAGGATTTGAGAAGAGCAGCACTTTTTAAGTGTGTCTCTGTTACTAATGATATACATGAGTCTTCAGGCCATTAAAACAGCTCATTTCTTTTGATGGACTTCCAGTTTGTGGAGGAAGCAGCTGCTTTTACTACCAAATTTCTCCTGTCTAATTAGACCGGTTGAGTCAGCCAGCTTAAATCAGCCCATAGCTTACCCTTTGCCTCTCCACTGAAGAGCTGAATAACCTAATTGTAAAGAAGGACAGAAAATGTCAAAAGAAGTTACAGTTGTTACTGGGAGATGAACCAGTGCAGAGTGAAAAATACAAGGGAAAAAAGGCTGTTAACACAGAGGGCCTCCTGATGAGCCTGTAATGAAAATCCCTCTGGAAATTCTCAATATCCTCTCTTTGCTGGGAAATGACAGTGCATCAGAGTAGAAACTTGTTGTTTGTTCACTGTATTCTCCTCTGGCTACATTTTCATGCAGGAGATTTTTTAGGTCGAGGACTTTATAGTTAGGAAGAGGGGAAGCCCAGCTGAGTGGATGACCAGGGCTCTTCAAACCCTACAAGACCCAAGCTGAAGTTCTTGATCCGTCTCAAGGACTTAGGCTTGGATCATCCTCACCTCAGTGAGTTCCACTGGCCTCTGGAATCACTTGTTGCTGGTTTGCCAAGAACATAACCAAGCAAAAAAAAATCCACCTCCAAAACTCAGAGTTGAATTTTCTCTCTGCCTCAGAATAAAGTGGAAAACCTGTAGAATTGGAAGTCGTGCTTTTGTGATATGAGTTACTGCTGCCCACCTTGCTTCAATAATAATTCTGTAGACAATTCCAAAAAGACAGGATTCCCAAAATGCTGAATTACTCTGATGCCTTATTTTAGTATGTCCTGAAAATGTGAATCAAAGTTCATCCTTTTTTTTTAAACTTCAAATAATTTTAATGTGTACATTTGATTTTTTTTAAACTGTGAAATCAAAATTAATCAAATGGATGGCATTTATACTACAATCAAAGTACATATATCATATTATTTTTTTCTGTTTTGTGTGTGAAGAGTTTTTCTCTTAAAAACTCTTGATTTTTCCGTGGAACATATTGATGAAACATTTAATTGTAGTTAGCAGCGAGACTCCTGCTTTGCTCATGCTACTCTATAAGCTTCAACTAATCCATAACATAAAATGTAGGTCAGCTGGAGCTTTTAAAAACAGATGGAAATTCAGGAGTTTATGGTAGTGCAATGGATGTATGTCCCTGTGAGGCTGCAAACTTCTCCAAATGCAAAAAAAAAGCAGAAATCAGAGTGCTGAAAGGTGCTCATTCTACCTCATTTCCATTCCAGAACCAGCAATGCCCTGTGCAGTGGCTTTTGTTTGTGACATACTCAGCACTGACATGCTGCAGAAGATGATAATTACTTCTGAGGTGTTTAAATTTGTTCAAAAAATTATTATATTTACTTTCCTGACAACAAAAAGTATTTTAATTTGGGCAACTTCATTAGTGTAAATATTCTAGAAGAGAGAGGTAAAAACACAGTTGTTCTAAGTAAAATGTGAGGAGTGGAAGTAATCCAGGTTTATTTCTGCACACACTTCAGGTTTTCCTTTGTTTCTACATTCTGGATCGTAGGTTGTATCTTTTACTAGAGTAGTGTGGAAATAAAACAAATACATTCCCCTGTGTTTCTGTTTCACTAAAGTCTTGAGTGTTTGGAGGAGCAGTGATGAGAACCAGTGTGGCTGTCTCTGAAAATAGCAGCCTCCCAGGACACGTGCTGCAGCCGTCCATATGGCAGGGAGCAGGGATGTCCTGCTGCCATCGGGGCTGCTTCAGCCTCAGCTGCTCTCCCAAACACAGCTCCTGCTCCCTCTGACAGAGCTTTTCCACGATTGAAGGCCCATCAGGAGCTTTCTGTCCATGTCTCTGCTCCTGGGTGTTTATAGTAGGGTTAAAGACTTGGTGCCAGTGCTTAGAATTTGCTTTTTAAAACATCTCTGATGTTTGCCCCGAGTGTGCTTCAAAGGGTCCTCCTGGCTCTGAGTGTTCCTCACCTTCTTGTGGGAGAGAAAGGGACAGGAGCAGTGGGAATGTGAGGGGATGGAAGTGCATTTTGCAGTTTGCAGGGCAGAATTGGTTTGGGAGGGTGGGAGAGGCAGGGCCGGGATGGGCAGGGGGTGTTCAGAGGCCAGGATCCCCTGTTCTTCAGAGAAAGTTCCTGCCATCACTCGTGCAGCTGAGCTAGACTGATGTGAAAAAATGGAATTTGTTTGGAGTCAAATGTAACATTTGGAGTTTCCAAAGCTGACTAATGATCTGTGATTTTTCCTTGATATCAGACTCTCTGGCAGCTTTTGAATTGCAGTGACTAGGGCTGAAAACATTTTTCAAAATCCAACAAATGTCTCTCCTCATGTCTGAAGGCTGGGGACAAAGCATTGTCTTGTGAGCGTGTGAACCATGGCAGAAGTCTGTTTTAGACAAAACTCTGTTTCTAATAATCTGAGAAAAGGGTTTTTTCCCTCTGCAGTTTACAGGAGACATGTCATCACATTCCAGTTTAACCTAGAGTTTGTGATGAAGGTCACAGAAGGCTTTCCTTTGTGCACCAAGCTCTTTGGGCCAGATACTGCCATGAGGTCGAGTGTGGAGGAAGGAGATGCTAAATACCTTCAGCTGCTTCTGCTGTAATTCTAGAAAGCCCCAGGGCTCCCCTCTAACCCTTACACAGGTGGACAGGAGGAAGGAGCCAAAGTTTTACTTTTGCTTTTTCCCCTTGCCTCCTTCTTGCTCTGGGTATACCTGAGTGGGGAGGCTGGGAGGAGGAAGGGAGAGATTTGCAGTGAAAGGGGACTCTGTGCAGCAGCACAGGAGGGCCAGAGCAGTGTTCTCTGAGGGAGGAAGGCTTTCTGTCTGCAGGGTGACCCAGCTGCATCCACGCTTGGCAGGGAAGGCAGATGGGGCAGTTCAGTTCAGAACAGCTGCTGGAATATTTCAGAATATCTCCCACTTGAAGACTTTTAATTTTTTTTTTTTCAAAAAGAAGGGGCTGTTGTGAAGGATTCTGGTTTTATTTGTTTGTAAGACTGTGAATAACACTATCTGTACCTTGATGTATGAAGGTACTGCAATTATGAGAAATTGCTTTCTGCCTGATTGTCACACATAAACAGCTTTCATCTCACAGTGCATCAGGCTCGTGACTCCAGTTTGTCATTCCAGGGAATGTGTCAGCCTTTCATTTCAAACTGGGTTGGCTTTTCTTTTGTCAGGAAAGACCTTTCCTGTGCGCTGAAGTAATAGAAACAAAGGCAATTACAGAAAAAAAAAAGGCAGCAAAAAGCAATTATCAAACAAAGATTAGGCTGTGGGTATTGCTTGGAAAAGACAATTCCACTAGATTCAGAAGAAAGATGAAGCTGTGCGTCATTCATACTTTTTTTTTTTTCTCCTTTCATATTTCCTAAGGGTTGAAGATAAATTAGGGTAGCTATTTTCTGTGCAGGCAAAGTACAAGCTATGTCCCAGATCTCCAAAATGCTTCAACATGTAAATACTGCTTCTGGAGCCATCAGGTCCTGCTGCAAGTAGAGATTTATTTGCATTCATGTTTGAAGGTTACTTTCGTTCATTGACCTATTTAATTGTCATTCTCTATCCCTGGCTGCAGGCATATGGCTCCATGTGCCTGTGGAGGGAAGAGGAGCAGCTTTAACTCTCTCAGGCAGAAACATTCCACGGGAAAAAAACCCAAGAACTGAATCTTAACGTGGATGTAGCATGGTAATAATAAAAATAATAACAATAATAGCAATAATGACAATAATAGCAATATATGAATAAGAATAAGAATAAGAGAATAAGAGTAAGAATAAGAATAAGAGTAAGAATAAGAATAAGAATAAGAATAAGAATAAGAATAAGAATAAGAATAAGAATAAGAATAATACCCCTGGACTCACATGTAGTGGTAATCCTCCTGTAAACCTCACTAGAAGGCTGCAGAACCAAACAAAAGGGAGGCAGAAAAGGTGAATGCAAGGAGACACAGGTTACTTAGATGCTTCTGCTCTGGTGATAACCATAAAAAACATGGAATTAAAGGGAGCTGGCACAAACCCATCCATCTCCCAGCACAGTGGGGAGGTGGAACCTGTAGTAGCAGGGGCAAGGAGGTTTGCCACAATATTGGTGACACTTTGTTCCTCTCTTCTGTTGGTGGAACATTTGTCAAGAAAACCAGAATTCTGTGTCCAGCAAACACCTCTGGTTTTTGTCCCTTGGAGGTGTGGGTTCTCAAAATGAGTTGAGAGGGGTTGTATAGTTTTTTAAACCTTCAAACTCAAAATTAGGGGGCTGCAGAGCTTGCAAACCCAACAAAGTGTCATATCTAATTAGTTATTCTGAGGAAGAGCAGCATTCAGATACTAAAATAATGTGATGAGCAGCCAGGATAACAGAGAGAGAGCATGGTGCACATAACTCTTATTTCAGAGTTTCAAAGGACTGGAATCTTTACTTAGTCAGGGCTTTTTTTGTTTGACTGCACAATGTGAACTGTCACATCCAGTGTCTTGCATAAGTTTAATATCTAGTCCATGGATCTGAGAGAACAATGAAATTAAAGGACTTTGCAGATTCTTTATAATCTACAGCTTGGTTTAAGATTCTCCCTGTGCTAGAACTTGGTTTCTTGCCTGATTGGCCATATTCTCATCATTCTCTTTTATTATACAACACGACCTACAGTTACTGGGGATTTTGTGTCATAAATCTTGGCTTGGGGGCTCACAATCACTCTTTAGGCTCCAATTTATTGTGTGTTTTTCTGACTTGCCACAGAGGGAAGTTACTGTTCAGCACAGAGGAAGTGGTGTCAAACGTTAGGCATTCCTACAGACAAAATTCAAAAACTGCTTTTAAGTTTGCCCTTAAACATTAAGCTTTTGATTAACATCTTCCAAAGCTCATTTGGGTTTTGCAGGCTCTGAGATGTTCTGGGTAAGTTTAAACCCAGTGCTGCCAGCACAGGGCTGTGTGCTGGAGCTAGGGGATAGCTGAAGAAAAAAATGTGTGAACTGTCCCCAGTTATCAGAGTGAAAACAACATCTGATACCTTTGCACATCCTGAACATGGCCAGGCTGCTCTTCTTGATGAGCTCCCAGGGAGCATCTGAAGGTGTCCCAGTCCAGCCTGGAGATTGGGAGTGTGCAATTGCTGTGCTCAAGTGCTGCAAGCAAATGAGGGACCACAATCAAGCTGACATTTCAACCCATAAAAAAGATACTAAAGTCAGCCATCATTTTCTTGGCAGTGGATGGGATTTCTCAAGAGGCTCACCTAAGTTAATTGTTCTAAACTCCCACTGTAGTGAAGAGAGAGGCACTTCCACAGGGTTATTTATCCCTTCCCAGAGCAGGAATGCAAAATAAGTAGAATTAATCACCAGTTCGGTGTGCCAGTTCCTATCCACTGATAATTTATGGGCCCTACAAATGAATTTGGGTTAAGCATCGAACATTTTGATGTGTCAAATTAGGTAGATTGAGCACCCCAAGCCTCGCTGTGAGCACGGGCTAAGCCCTGCATCTGAGTTAGGACTAATCCACCTCATGACCACTAAGTGGGAAATCGGCTGTGGATCAAGAGCAATATGTTTGACAAGGCCTGGCTCTGGGCTATATTAAGAAATGCAGTTCAGTCCACTACAAAGAAAGAGCTTTGCTGCCCACAGGGGGATTTCTTTTCTTTTTTTAAAGCTCGAAAGACTTATTCGTGGAATAAATTCCTCACTTCTGAGCTGGAACGAGCTGAGAGGCAGAGGAACTTGATTTGGTTACTTCAAGCACTCACTTGGCTTCTCTGCCCTCTCTGTCCTGGTGTTTTGGTGCCTGGCTTGCTGTTTTATGGACATTTACATAACGAAGGTCGTTTCTCTGAGGCAAGGTACAAGAACACATTACAATTGTAAATTCCCTTAATTGCCCTAAAGCAGGGCTCAGAGCTTAGGCAATGGAGAATCCTATTGTTCAGTGTCCCTGAGAGACTGTGTGAACAGAACAGAAATACGTGGATGTGTTGGTTCTGAAACCAGAGTGAGAAAATGATTGGTGGAAAAGGTTTGCTCACTTTTGATGCACAATGGATGGCAGAAATTATGAACCAATGACATATGAGTTCACAGATAGGTTTTATTTGGTAGGCTAAAAGATGTTTATTATTTCTAGAGTGAGTTTGCCCCTCCAGGCTTTGCAGAGGTACAGTTCAAACCAGTATAAAATTAGGAAGCTGCCTGTTATTAAAGCAATATATTTTTTCACTCTGTTTGTCAGGAAAGCTGTTTCTGTCCCCCGGATTTTCTGGGAATTAAAAGATGCTTTTTTTCTTCCCAAGTATCTGTACCTATAATTCACTTTAACTTAAGCTTGTTTGAACTCAGTGTGGAGCTTGGGAAAGGAACCTCCATTTAAATAATCCCCATCAAGAGGGTTTGTAAAATCCAAATTATTTAAATAATCATCAACTGATACAGATAATCCCTTTCAACTGAGAATTTACAAACTGAAACATCTACAAACCCTGTTGATAGCAGGGAGAGTGCTCTGTACTCAAGCAGTGGGTGGGGAACACGATGACATGGCTGGTTAAAGCAGAATTAGAAATATATGGCAAACACCTCCCTGATTATATTCCAGCTTAGGGAAACACCCTGCCTTTGATCTAATATTGGTTTAGGTGAAAAGCCCCGCGTTACTTCATCTTATCACTGGATGCAGCAGATTGGTGTAGACCCTTCTAGTAAACACAAAGATGTTTTCTGTGAGGGTGGCTTCTCAGGAGTGAGAAAAGGGCTGAGATGCAGAAAGTGAGAAATAGATTAGTGAGAAGGAGCAGGCAAGAGAATCTCTTTCTGGCATATTCACACCTGGAAGAGGATGATGTAAGAATGATAAGGAAAAATGTTTCCTAACTAATGTTTCATTGCATCTCCAAATGTAAATCTGGCCTTGAGCTGTTATCTCTGAGTGTGTTTCTCATCTTGTGCTTCTCTGTAGAGTTTCTGCCAGTATTTGCCAGCTGTTCAGTTTTCTGATAGAAATCTGAAGAGTCTACAAATGAAATGCCTGCCAGGTCACCTGGGGATGTTTCCAGAGTCTGGGTGGACTTCTGCAAGGTCCCTCTCTCAGCCATAAATCACTAACTCTCCCTTCAGTATGACATGGGACCAAGTTATCCTGGTTTTCCCTTCCTTGTGCAGTTGCTGTCCAGTTCATAATCCAGGGAATGGCCTTTGGTGGGGCTCTGGTGGATCTCAGGGGCAGCAGCAAAGTCATGAATTTTCTAGGAGAGTTTTTCCTTCATGGGAGGATTCCTTCCTCCTGCCTCAAGGGGAAAGATGTGACAGCTTGGTTCCACATCCCCTTATTTCAGTTTTGTGCTGGAGAATTCCCTGGACTTCTGCATAAGTTTGGGGATTTCTTAATTGATGTAAGAGGAGGTGAGGTGAGGGCTGAGCAGAAACTTTAGAATAGAAAAATACAATGGGGATTCTTTAATGGGTCAATATACGGTGCCAAGAAATTGCTGTGGTTTCTTGTCATGATTTAAGAAACAATTTGCCTGATAGTACAGTAAGAGAACATATTTGTGGGTTGAAATTTAAACTGCTGTTTAAAAAGTATGTTTCTTTTTGAAGGCATTAAAGGAAGGCAGGTAAGTAATACAGTAGTTGCCAGAGATGTCTTGTGTATCTCCAGCTGGATATGTCTCAGCAGGAATACATCCTATCTAAAAAAAGCACCACAAAAAGATGCAGAAATATAGTCCTTGTATAATTATTTAATTTTTAATAAAGGAATGCTTCATTTCTTCCTGGCAGGGAGTGTGGAAAGAGCAGGTTATGATGTCTCTGGTTTTGATTTTTAAGTGCCAAATGCTGATTTCTTTGTGGCTCAGTTTCCAGTTGTTTGTGGCTTTGCCAAGCTCTTGCTCCTTGGGTTGAAATTTCCCGTGTTACCTTTTACTTCAGTCAGTGCTCTGAGAAACCTTTGAGCAGTTTCAGGCCAGTGGCACTTGCAGGGAACCAGCAGTGATTTCCTGCCTCCAGAAGAGTTTGTGATGAAAGGGAAGCAGTTCAAATACATTGGGAAGGGCAAATGCTGCTCTAATTGCAGCGAGCAGGGAAAGCCTGCTGTGCTCACCCGGGACCTGAGACGGGGTCTGGATGCCCACTGATGGAGGCAGAAATAGGTTACAGCACCTAGAAACTTCCACCAGTCTGTGTGACATTTCCCTGAGTAACAAGTGAGGATTAGTGACAATGAAATGCAAGTGAATGAAGCATTTCAGTCAAAAACCTAGAGGTGGTATTTACCTGAGGAAATTCACTGGGAGGTAGGAGTGGGTTTTGGTTATGTTTTAATTGGTGCTGATTCAGACACATCCTGAAGCATTGCTCCTACCCCAAGGATGAGGAGGGGATATCTTGCTTCTCTCCAGATTAATCATAATTTCCATGGGAATGGTAAAACCAGATCTCCCCATAAATCTCTGTAAAATCCATGAGGCAGCAGATAAAACCATCAACATGTTTCTCCCTTGCTGATTCCAGTCGTAAAGAAATTTTGTTGACTTGTTGACTTGATAGGAGAATGGTCTTAGTAGCTTCATCAGAGACACGAGGTCACCTTTGTCCATTCATTGAAAAAGGGGCTTTTGTGGGCTCTGTGCTGCTGCCAGGAAGGGAGGGAATCCCACCTCTGTAAGGGAGGTCTGGTCAGGCCAGGCAGGTGGTTCAGCTGTGAATCTGATCAAATATCACAGTGCCTCACATTTGATTTAATGGGAAATCCTAACATGGGAAAACAAAACACATTCTGTTTCTCAGGAGAAGCATTTGAACTCCAGAATGTAATATGAGGTGAAATTAAAACCAAAAAGTTTTGTGTCACTAGAATTTTCTGTTTCAGTTTTGATTTGTTTCTGCTGTGTTCTATTTTTAAGGGGTTGGGCTGAGAAATTTGCTGAGGGGTTGTTCTGGTTCGTGATGGTGTGTTAATGTCAAATCCGTATTTTAAGTAGTTCTTGAAAACTGATATTAAAATTCCCACGGGTATCAGCCCCTAAATATATATATTTTAAAGGTTGTGTCACAGTAACTTCAGGAGGGGACATAGGAAAACTGAAAGATCCAGGCTGATTTCCATTGGAAATGGAACCAATTTTAGGAGAAGTGAAAAAGGAGAAAGTCGCAATTCTACACTTGCTCTTGGTGTAAGTCCAGTCCAAAGGGAGAGAGCTGCTGTGGTGTGGAACTGAAGAGCCCAAGGTGTGCATCCACCCTGGTGTGAGCTGGCTTTGAGGCACAGACTCCCAGCCTCCAGGCACCAGTGGTGTCCCTCAGGGCTCTGTGCTGGGGCCAGCTCTGTTCAATATTTTTATTGACGACATGGATGAGGGGATTGAGGCCTTCATTAGTAAATCTGCAGAGGACACTAAGCTGGGAGCGTGTGTCCATCTGTTGGAAGGCAGGAGGGCTCTGCAGAGAGACCTGGAATGGTTGGAGGGATGAGCAGAGTCTAACAAGATGAAGTTTAATAAATCCGAGTGCTGAGTGCTGCATTTTGGCCACAATAACCCCTGCAATGCTGTGGGCTGGGGACAGTGTGGCTGGACAGTGCCCAGGCAGAAAGGGACCTGGGGGTACTGCTCGACAGCCAGCTGAA
>VXBC01003706.1:36651-51150 GCA_013399945.1 Ploceus nigricollis
CTCTTCCAACCCAGTGATCCTGGGATTAAACTCTGCCATATCCAAGCTCCTTGCTGCAGGGACTGAGGAAAACGAGGTGGGCTGGGGTTGAAGGCAGTGAGAAATTCCTGATGTATGGCAGGTGGACGTGGAACAGGCCCTCACTGTGAGACTACAATCCCCTCCAAATGCATAATCTGTTTCTCGTGAAAGACATGTGGCCTCGTATAGAAGTTTTAGGTCAACTGATTCAGTTGAAGATTAGCCTCGATATTCTGAAAGGGGAGACTGTGGTTGCTTAGGGGACTTTAATTCCTCATAAAGGATTATACTGGGGCACCACACTACTGCCACAGTGTCAAATCTTTTTGTGGGCTTGCTAAATTAACCTTTGTAATGGAAAAGCTTATTATGCACTTCCAGTCAAAGGAGGAGACGAGTTTGAGTTTGTAGCAACTTAAAATACCAGTGATTAGGATGCTAATCTAATATTTATAGTTTTGGGGCTTTTCTTTTATTTCTTCTTTGTTGCCCTAGGCCTTCAGCTGGGTAATAATTAGCATTGACTCCATGATTCAGAAGGCTGATCAATTGCTTTATTATATCATCTTATGGTATATTATATTATATTTATATTACACTATATTACAGTAGCAAGAGCTCTCACTAACTAATCACTACTAACTAGAAAACCCGTGATTTTCTCTCCTGAGAGTCCTGACACAGCTGTGGATCCAATAGGTCAGTGAATCTAAACACCATCACCAGAATCCAAACAAGCACTTTGGGCAAACAATCTCCAAACACATTCCACACGGGCACAACAATGAGCAGAGATAAGAATTGGTTTGATTCTCTTCTCTGCTTCTCTCAGGAAAAATCCTGAGAAAGTCTGTGCCTGCTCTCTGTGGCCAGAGAGCTGCTGCCACACTTCTTAAAGCATATTTCTCTACTGTATTGCGAATGAGTTGCTGAGAATTTCAGGAAGAATTTCTTCATGGAAAGGGTGGTCAGGCATGGGAAGGGGCTGCTCAGGGAGGTGGGGGAGCCCCCACCCCTGGAGGTGTTCAAGGAATGACTGGATGTGGCACTCAGTGCTCTGTGCTAGTTGACAGGGTGGTGATTGGTCAAAGCTTGGACTTGATGATCTTGGAGGTCTTTTTCAAGCTGATTCTGTGTCTCTGTGATGAGTCCTGCTCTGATTTAACATCGTGTGCAGGATACTTAAAATGGAAAACTCTATCAGAGGGACAGAAACACGTGAAGGTCATGAGGGGGAAGATACTGCAGTTAAAGATAAACCAATCATCACTTGTGAAACTCTGGAAAAGTGACTTTAATGTGTGTGATGTTAAAGCTCACAGTCATACGTAGGGAAAGGAAAGGTTTCAGTTTTAGGCAATGATATCTATGTTACCACATGTTTGCAGCTCCTGAACCTGTATTTTAGGTTGCATGTCCCTCGTTGATGGCAGTGTACATTTTTTATCCTCCCTCACGAGTTTGTGCAATATTTGCTGCCTGGTGCATAGTGCAGATAATTGGTAGTACATTCTAATATTGGAGTCCCTTACAGGTTTAACAGGGTTGGGAGGGAGCAGCTTCTCATTACACTGAAGAGGGAGAATGAAGGACTTTGTTCCCACAGATCCTGTTTATTAAATATTGCCCTGTCTGAAAGGCCTGATTGTTCCTTGCCCTTTGCCTTCAGATGCTGGTGTGGATGGGGGCCTTGGTGTGAAGGACAAGCTGCTCGACCTTGTGGGGGTGCCATGGATTTCTCTTCTCAAAGTTGCTGTTCCTTTTGATAGATTGTCCTTGCTTTCCTTTTCAGGGCTTGTGCCATAAACAGGCTATGTGGATGCCCTGCTATTTTTGTATCTGTGCTACCTCCTGGCTTCCAAACAAGTTGTTTCCTTTAAGTCCAGGACAAGATTTATAGTGAAAAATTACTGGCCTGTTTAAGAAAAAAAAAAAGGCACTCAAGAAAATGGTTATTTTGATCCATTTAGTCAGTTACATTTTCTAGCACATCTGCCATGAAAACATTAGGATCAGATATTTCTAGAGAGGTCTTATGGCTGCTGCATTGCCCCTGGGCTGGGGTGTGCTCAGGGAAGAGGATTTGCTGTGGATTTGGGAGACTCCACAGCAGCATAACAATGTTTTTGGTGCAGAGTTTGCTGTCCTGTGGCATAGGAGGAGTGTGAATTGAGAATGGTGACAAGAATAAAATGTAAAGAGAATAAGTGGAGATGAAAACAAATCTTGAAGTTAGGAAGAAAGAGAAATCAGAAGATAACCCACAATTATTTTTTTCTAGGAGCTTGCAGACAATGTGGGTTTTTTGCAGCATTTCCATGTTCCAGCTACAGCCTGTGCTGATCATCAGAGCTCTGGGATGGTTTACATATGGAATGTACATCCTGCCTGCAGATCCACCAGGGTGGCAAAATGGACTGCCAAACCCTGACTCTGCATTTAAATGGACTTTCCACCCTTCTGCTTTAGTTTTAATTGAACCACATAAACATTGTCCACGTATGAGATTGGCTTTTGACACCTTACTTAGCATTTTTCTATAATTAAAAGCTTTAGCTAGAAGCACTGGTAATTAAAATAAAGTAAGCAAACAAAAAAAAAAAAAAAAGACAAAAGGGAAAGAAGGGAAAGAGATCCTGAAAAATTTAAATGCCAGTCAGGGCTCTCTCCAGCTTCCTTAGACAGTTTTTATGTCTTTACATGGAAATCCTGCAGGGCAAGGTGGATGCAATTGGTCCAGATCTGGAATTCTCATTGGAGCACAGTTTGCTTACACTTAGAATAACATGGAGTTAAGGCTTTTAATAAAGGTTTACTGGCAAAGATAATTAACTCAGAAGTAAGTTGAAATGCTTGAAGGAGGTGGTGTTGTCACTCTAGAACATCTTTGCCTGAGGATGTAATTATAGAGGCATGAAGTTTTGGAATGGATTAATCTAAATGAGAAGAACACCCTGCATGTTCTTAATTATAAATTTTCCCTATAAATTGTTTTTTGCAGTTACTGTGGCCAGTCTCCCTATCTAGAAAAGCCTTTAGAGTTCCTCTGGTAAGAGAGTTCTCGTGGCAAGAGACTGAAGAAGTTTGTATGTCTCCTTTTGCTGAGTTTCTTGTGATACAAGACATTTTTTTTCCATTTCTTTTATGGAAAAAGGCAAAGGTCTTTGAGATCTCGGCTGTTGCTCTCTCTAAGAAGATTCTGTTTTGGTGAGAGGGCAGAATTTTGGCACTGAAACTGCAGTGACTGGAGGGCAGCCTGCTCCAAGACTGTTAGCTGTGGAATATTGGATGTTTTAACAGCATCCTGGTAAAATACTCTGAGAGGACACTTAGAGAATGGCAGCAAGGCTTCATAGCTCTGTTTAAAAATCATTCTGCAGTGAGGCAAGAGTGTGAGACCCTGTAATCCCATTTGTGTCATGGCAGAAAGCTGCTGCTCCCACTCATAATTTGGCTTTTGATAGTTATTTTTGATATTGAGGAGTGCTGATGTTGGCATCAGCCTCTCAGGAGGTGGCTGTTAATGCCTGTTTGTCATCAATATTCAGTGGAAATGAACTTTCATTGCTCCCCAGATGTGATTAACGGTTCAGTGAACTTTTTCTTCCTTCTTCCAGGTTATAAGACCCTTTTGAAAGGAATTTCAGGGAAGTTCAGCAGTGGAGAACTCGTTGCAATTATGGGACCTTCAGGAGCTGGGAAGTCAACGCTTATGAATATTCTGGCAGGATACAGGTCAGTACCAATGAAAATCCCAAGTTAAGATAAAATCACCGAGGCTGAGGGCTCCTTGGAGACAACAGGAAAAGAAATTTTGGCCTGGAGTTTGTCAAAAACAGGCACTTCAAAGATTTTGAATTAGATTCTTTTTGCTTATCTTTTTTCCTCTGTGTCCTGTTTTGGTCACTTGGGATTTATCTCTTAACAGGTCTGATCCAAAAATAAGAATCAATTTAAAATCCAAAAAACACACATATAAAGAAAAATCTCCTTTTTTTGGCTGTGGAACAAATCTGACTCAGTGTCTTATGTTTGTGATGTTTTTTAAATCACATAAACACTTGAAAAATCTACTCTTTTTAGTCACCACTTCATAATGTTGATGTCTTCTTCACCAAAATGCAATGACTGTGCTTCATCTCTCTAAATCCCCTCTTGTATGGCCGTACAAGGTGTCTCTGTCTTGTTGTCATTTGGGGCATGAGGAATAGGATAGAGAAACCTAAAAAAACCCCAACTTTAATTTCTTGATATTTTTTCAGATTTATATACGACAGCACACATTTTGAGTAACATTTTCAGCATCATGGCATGAAGCTTTATATGATAGAAAGCGTAATCAGGAAATAATTTCATTTCTATCCAGTCCACCAAATTTATTTCATAGTGACAATAACTACCTAAGGCTTCCACGTGCTCAGTCATTTGGCAGCACAGGTGATGGTGAGATTCACCTCTGGTTGTTGTTTGGTTTCAGGGAGACGGGAATGAAAGGAGAAATCCTCATCAACGGGCAGCCCCGCGACCTGCGCTCCTTCCGCAAGGTCTCCTGCTACATCATGCAGGACGACATGCTCCTGCCTCACCTCACTGTCCAGGAAGCTATGATGGTGAGCTTTGTCCCTTGCCCTAATTGATCTGAGCAGGAGAAAATGGGGAATGGTTTGTGTTGAGCCCTTGGTCCTGCTCCTGGCAGTGCCACAAGATGTTATCCCTGTCTGATCCTGCTCAATGAAAGTCTTGGAATTTGATGATGCCTTGAATTCAATTTCAGGCTCATCCTTCTAGGGATTCTTTGGCTTTATAATTTCCAGTTTGTGCCCAGCATTATGATTTGGAAGGAGATCTACGTGTCTCCTCTTTAGAGAATAGAACCTGAAATTCTTCACAAATGAGCCTTTGTAGGGACCATCTGTTTGCTTGGGTGGTGGATGAGTAACCTCATCTCTCTCTCTTTCTCCCCATCTTTCATGTTCTGACTGAAAATTGGTATTTACACTTCTGTGTGATCTCTCTGCCACTTCTACTCTTTTGTGCCTTTTTGAAAATAAAGGTATTTTATAAAATCTCTTTCATTTCTTCATGGGAAAAAGCCAGGAACAGAATAAGTCCAAGATGTACAGGCAATGTTAATTCTCCTCATTGTTTTGCATCCTATCAGCAAGTTTATGAATTGCCAGCTTGACCAGTTAGTCTGGAAGTGCCTGTAGCTCAGCTTAAGTAATGAGCCAGTTTTTCTCAGAAATTGTTATCAAAATAAGGCTTAGGTTGCTCACACTGTGCCAGCTCAATTCAGAAATTTTAAGGCCAGAAGAAATCACTCCAGTTTTTATGTGGCTAATTTTCTGCAAAGGCTTTTTTCTGTAGGGAAGGTTTTCTTCTCTTTTGTTTACTTGAGTGTTTTCATCAGAATCCCACGGGACCACTTTTGCAGAATTTGGCCCAGATTATAGTTGCTGTCTAAAATTAATCAATCAAGGCTCTGACAAAAAATAATTACCTAACAGTTTAATTGCTTTTAATAAAGGTTAATCATGATGTTTTGTGGAGCTGCCTTTCAGGACAGCAGATGACATCTTTCACAAGATTATTTATTTCCGTGCTCACTTGTTTGCATGCTGGAGGATGGCAGAGTTCAGTTAACAGTGTGAATGAACCACAAATAAACCGTGTTTCTAGCATTACCTGGGAAGTTTTTTTGGATGTGCAAAACATGTCACTCTCCCATCCTCCTGTAAAGCTCTTTGACTTGCAGAATGGCCTTTTTTTCTAATACACTTTCTGTCAGGTGCTTGGCCTAAGTCAAATTAAACTCAGTTATTTACTGCACAGAAAAATGTGATGCTTGTGACTGGAACGTTGTAGTTCAAGGTCAGATTTTCTGACTGGGTTGAAAGGAGTTGTTTAAGTGGTACCTTGGAGTGCTGTGCCTGAGACGTCTGCTCTGCGTGGTGGTTGTGCTTCAGACCAGCTCAAAATCAAATTCCATTGTTTTGCATTCCAGGTATCTGCTCATCTGAAACTTCAAGAGAAAGATGAAGGGAGGAGAGAAATGGTATGTACACTGCCCATCAAACTAGAATTTGGGGGATGCCAAGGAATGAGCTCTGTAGAGCAGATATTTTTTTATGTAATACTGAACTGCACTGGACTTGCAATGACAGAATAATTCATATCCTCTAGGCTGACATGTGTCATCAGGAGGGAATGCTCACTGCAGCCTCCATGAAAGCTACTTTGAGTACAAGACTGGGAAATTGTAAAAGATTTACTGAAACAACTTCACAGGTTCTGAAGGATTCCTGTTAATGCACCTTAGCACCTTGGAATTCTCCTGTGTGCATGTCTGAGGGCTCAGGCATCTCATGTGGGGTGAGATAAATCACCCAGCTGGACCTGCACTAGGAACTGTGCTCCTCTAACCCATCCATGGGGAAAAGCACAACTTTTCCTGAAACAGGAAAACTGTGGCAACTTCCTAGGTAGATCAGCTGTTTTTGTGACTGTCCTTTGTCTGTGTTTATTTCCAAATTGGAGCAATTGGCATTTCTTCAGACTCAAAAGAATCCTTGAAAATCAGAAAGGGAAACTTACAGGAATCAGCTTGTTGTGAAGAAAACAAACAGGTTGTTTTTTTATTGGAAAATAAATTTATATATAAACAGCTGTTAACTTAGTTGTACTTTGGAAGCCTTAGTTCATTTACACTTTAGTGAAGTTAGGCCATGCAAGTTAATTCACTTGTTCACACTGTCACTGTAATTACAAGCAGCTCTTTGAGTTAAAAACTGTGCTGTGTTTATTCCACACATGTTAGGATAATTTTCTAGTTAGTGTTACTGGCCTGTGCAGGGGAAGATAATTCATTTTATTGTTGTAAATTGGAGTGTAAATGTTTATCACAGATAAATGTTACGAATTTATACACTTGTGCTAGCAGGATTGCAGACTCTTGTTTAAAGCAGGGACAAGTGAAAATCCTCCAGTGAAGCACAGTTTATGTTTCTAGTTGTCCTTGCTTGTGCTGCCTGAGTCCTGTTTACCCTTCCCAGAGATAAAGACAATTAGGTAGCTGGGCTTTTTTCTCTGAGAAACACGGCTTAGTGGGTTTTGTTATTTTTTTACTCCCTCTTACTGGGAGAGAGAACTCCTGGACATCAAAATCAGGACAAGCAAAGGGTCAGGCCCTGGTTGGTCTCACCAATTTTCACCAGGTCAGGCACTCTTTCTGGAAAACTCTCTCCATTCAAGCAGTTGATACTTTGAAAAATGGTGGGCTGTTCCCTAAACTTCAGTGAAGTATTAAATGTCTGGGCTGCTTTCTGCCTTTGAAGTGGTGGAGTTTGTTAATTGCATGAGCAATGTAGCTCATGGATTCACTCATTTTTGTGTCCATGCTTTTACTGAGGCCAAAGTGCTATTTCCCATATATAGGGCTACCAGACCAGATCTACAGTCACTGAAACAGAAAAAGTCATAGTGCCTGGGATTGTTCTCCTTTTGCTCCTGGGACGAGCTGTGCCCTTCCTGAGGCTGTGCCTTGAGGAAATCCCGAACATCTGAGAGTACCTGTGACAACTGCATTGACTCTGGGTGGAATGAAAACACTTGAAATCAATGGCTGCACTTGAAAGAGGAGACTGTGGAGAAGAGATGAGATAAAGCAGGTCACTGCTCCACAGAAACCACTGGTTTTTGTTATAGAGTCCCTGGTAGAGACAGCCCCAGAGTTCTATTGAAAGAAGCTTCTTGGTTTCACTGTGTAAGAAACCCTCACATGCAGCAAAGCTCTTTTGATGTCAGTGCCATACCCATAAATACACAGCTCTAGAAGAACTGATTTCCACTCCTTTTTCACATCTTTACTGAGTGAGGTCATGCAGGACAAACAAGGAGAATTTGGGTCAAAACAGTAAAGGGTAGACTGTTAACAGTGAGTCTAATAAATGCTACATTAGATGGAAAAAGGCTTTAAGTGTGTGGGTGATAAAACAGAGTCGTGAGCTGGTTCACAACCTCTGTGAAAATCAGCGGAGGGGCTGGAGGTTTTTCATGCCCTGACACTGTGGAATGTTCTGTTCCCTGCAGGTGAAGGAAATCCTGACAGCCCTTGGTTTGCTGACGTGTGCCAACACGAGGACTGGGAGCCTCTCTGGAGGCCAGAGGAAGCGTCTGGCCATTGCTCTGGAGCTGGTGAACAACCCTCCTGTCATGTTCTTTGATGAACCAACCAGGTACTTGTTCTGGTTTGAAAGCAAAACCAGTGAGAGACTCCAAGTCAGAAATACAATTTATTAGGAAAAGGGAAAAAAAAANTGCTTTTTTCAACCTGGGACAGTACTTCAAGGCGAAAAATCAGACATAGACAAATATGGTTTTGCGTAGTAGAACAGAGCTATACAGAAAAGCTATTCACCTCTAAATCCTTGGAAAAGGCTCCTCTTGTGTTGCCTGCAAGCACTGAATAAGGCCAAGAAATAATTTGATTTGGGTTCTCAGTGCCTTGGGTCACTGCTGCGACTGCTGGACTGTGGGGCTGTAAGTAATATTTAAAACATTCACAAATTGCAGGAGGAAGGAAAGAGAGAGGAAAATATTGTGGCATGGATTTTCTTTTTCAAGCAAAGACTGCTTGAATATAAACATTTTAAAATGTGACTTTTGGTAATGAAGGTGATCAGTCTGGGAGGAGGCTGGCAAAGCTATGAATATGCATCTATTCATTAAAGTTGGGAGCATTTAAATCTGCAGCCCTAAAATGTAGAAGTCCCTTAAGGCAGCTTTGAGAATACTCTTTTTCATTCTCAGGCATGCTTCCAACTTAATTAAAAGCCTGATGGAGAATTACAAGCATAAGTTTGGCATATGATAAAAGGAAAAATTTATCATATGCTGCAGAGAAAATTTGTAAAAGGATAATAATGGGATACCACGTAGCAAATGCATGTGCTAGTTTTGAGTGGTGCCTGTGGATAACAGACTTGTTTGGTTTTTTTTTCCAGTGGCTTGGATAGTGCATCATGTTTTCAGGTGGTCTCTCTGATGAAGGCTTTGGCCCAGGGTGGCAGATCCATCATCTGCACCATTCACCAGCCCAGTGCAAAACTGTTTGAGCTCTTTGACCAGGTATTGCTCTCAAACTTTCTCTTCATGTGTAGTTCAGGGTGGTTATGCTTTCAAAGCTACACTCTTTAATCAAAAAGCATGAATAATTCTAGTTGATGGCTACAAACCATATAAAGAAATTAAATAAATAACAGCAAAATATACTTTTTGGTTATGTTTTTTTCCTTCTTCTCCGCCTGTTTCCTTTATTTTTGTGTAATGTTTGTGAAGAATCTTGCTGTTAGGTTTGTGAAATCATGATTATTGCAGTGGTGATTATCATGCCTTCACCCAGCACTGCTCCTGTGCACAGGGCTGTCACTGAAGTAAATTAGAGCAATATAAAAGCAGGAGAGCTGCAGTGTCAATGTCTGCAATATATCTGTGTGTCCTAGTCTACAGGTGTAGATTGAGAAGAGTTAATTCACATGAAATAATAATAATCGAGTTTAGTATTGAAAATTAATTGAAATTAAGTCAGTTGGAGAACTTCTCTCCAAGCTAACAATGGCACGTGGACCATGTGTGTTTAGATTAGATAAAAAATGTATTTTAGTCTTGTAGAGAATTTAGATTAGTCCTGTGAGAGCTGAGAGAAAACCTCCACCACCACAGGTGAACAAACCCTTGCAGATTGCCAGTCTGGCAGGGAGGTTTATTTAAAGTCAAAATTGTGGCTAAAAGTGAGAGTGATTGAGCTGTTTGCTGTTGCTGTGCTGTCCCAGCTCTCCTTCCATCCCTGCATTCACCAGCCTCGTCTTCCAGCCCAAAATATCCATAATGTGTGGAAATTTGATGGCTTGGCTCTCCAGCTCCTTGCCTATTTTCAGCATGTGCCAAAGGCTGGAATTAGTGTGTTTTTGTGTTAATGTGTTTGAAGTCCTGCAGGCAATGTGTGCAGAATTCCAGCTCCAGGCTTTAAATTTTCTGTTAGCTGTGATTCCATGCAAAGTTAATTTCGAGTGGTGACAGATTTTCCCAAGGTGTTCTTCCCACAGGGACAAGGAGATGTTATTAGGCAACAGGTTCAAATATTTTGGTGCTATTTCACATTTTTTCTTCTTTCTTTTTCTTGTATTCTGTCTTTTTTTTTTCTTTTCCTCTTGTTTTCCAGCTGTATGTTCTAAGTCAAGGTCAGTGCATTTACCGTGGGAAGGTAACAAACCTCGTCCCTTACTTGAGAGATTTGGGGTTGAATTGTCCAACCTACCACAACCCAGCAGATTTTGGTAAGGACAGCTTGAATAGTTCATTTCATCTCTTTTGTATTTTATCATTTTGTATTTTATAATTTTATCACCTTCAGGGTAAGGAAAACCATGGTGTGATTTATACTTCTGTATATTCTTACATGCTTTGTCCATATATGAACCAAAATTCAAAATAAAAGTAATCAGATTTTTTTTTTCCCCCAAAGTAATTTGAATGCCATCTAGTGGTACAATTTAGTGAATATTTCTCTCTGTTAGAAGTCCAGGTTCAGGAAGTGAAAGATAAAGTGTATTCTTTACTGTTTCATAGTAACTAATATTAGTGAGTTTTTTTAAGTGGCTTCAGTGTTCTGCTGGTTTTCTTTTTATCTTGAGCAGTACCACTGTGGTATTGTACAGGTTAGAGCATTGAGGGGTTTTTTTTGAGTTTTTTTGAGTATTGAGTGTGGTTTCTTAATTAAAAAAAAAATGTAAAGTGCCACAAAAATAGACTTTTGTCTATTTTATGTATTCACTGCCTTTCCTCTGAACTGGTTCATTTAACTTCCAGGATGAAGAGATCTCTCTGAAGATTTATGGAAAGATGCATTTAAATGTTGTTTGTGTACAGCTATGAATTTGCACGTGGCATTTTAAAGCCTGTACTAAAAAAAAAAATTAAACAACTTAAAAATCTGGTTTTGTCAGTGCTGCAGTATCAAGGGGATTTAACAACAAGGCTTGTACCTGGTCAGCAGTAACTTTTTTGCAAAGCAGTAACTTCAGCCTTGTGTTTTTGTAGTCATGGAAGTGGCCTCGGGTGAGTACGGGGACCAGAACAGCCGCCTGGTCAGGGCTGTGAGGGAGAGGATTTGTGACACAGACTACAAGAGAGACGTGGCTGGGGAGAACGAGCTGAACCCTTTCCTCTGGCACCGGCCCTCTGAAGAGGTATTCTGTGCATCTCAGCCCAGGGGCTGCAGGGGGAGGGAGGGAATTTAAATCCTCCGTCAGTGGGGGAGTCTCCGGGCACACTCAGCTGATGTGAGTGGGCTTTTGTGAATGAAAACCAAAGCAGATACTGCAAAGGAAGGAGTTTATTCTGTGTGTGTTTCTGCAGGACTCCTCCTCCACAGAAGGCTGCCACAGCTTCTCTGCCAGCTGCCTAACCCAGTTCTGCATCCTCTTCAAAAGAACTTTCCTCACCATCATGAGGGACTCGGTAAGAATGGCTTTAAAATAACTTCCGTGGCCAAAAGGTCTGTTCAGCTGGGTGTGAGGCACTGCAATACACCTCAGAGGTCCTGTCCAGCAGCCCATCCATGAATCATCACAGAATTTCAAAGGGAGGAGGCTGATCTTTCAGTCTTGCTGCTAGCTCTACCATCTTCATTGTGAACGACAGCTTTCTACAAAGCACTCAGAAGCACCTGGCCTAAAAACCCAGAGTTTAAATCCCCTCTGTGCTGGCAGGTCCCTTATACAGTTATTAATCCTACTGAAAAGTGAGTGGGAAGTTGTAGTGCTGTGTCACAAAATCAGGTTTTCCAGAAAATTCAGGATGGCAGAGATAATAATTTCAGTGTGATGTAAAGTTACTACTTAAAGTCTTCATTTTTGGAAATAGAAAATAACCAGATAAAAAGTTTGCTTCTTTGCCATAACTTGTTCTCCCTTCCTATTTTTATAAGTGCATTTGTCAACAAGGATTAATTAAGTTAATGAATTAAGATCAGGAGAAACTGTAACTGATTTGCTGATGCATAGATTGAAGGACAATGTTGTTTTTAATATATTTTTTTCCTGCTCAACTCTAAAGGCTTGCAGTTGTTCCCAATGTTATTATTTCTTTTGTTCTTCCAAGCCTCTTGTGGGAATACTGTGTTGCAGAGAAGGCACAGAAAGCTAATTCATTCCTGATGAAGTTACTTTGATCTACACAAGCCTGAAATACCTTTTCTGCTTCTCTTCTGCTCTGGGGAAATTTATCTTTTAGTCAGAAAGTCTCTTTCCCCTGATGAATAAGAGCCAGTGGCTCCATGATATTGTCAGACAGTGAGATTTCAGGTTGCAGCATTTGCAGTTCCTGCCTGTATTACCTGGAAGAAATTTTCATGGGAAGCTCATAATTTTTCTTACCCAGCAGGAAATTAACATTTCTCATGGCAGGGCATTGGAACTTGGTGATCTTTAAGGCCCCTTCCAACCCAAAGCACTCAATGGTTTCTAGATAAGATTTTCTGGACATAAGTGCTCCTTTCCTGCAATCTATCTGATTTCAGCCACACTGTCACTGTTTTTGAGCCCAGACTTCCTGATAAATGCCACTCTCTGCTTTTCACAGGTCCTGACACACTTGAGGATCACCTCACACATTGGCATTGGGCTGCTCATTGGATTGCTCTACTTGGGCATTGGCAATGAAGCCAAGAAAGTCCTCAGCAACTCGGGGTTCCTCTTTTTTTCCATGCTGTTCCTCATGTTTGCTGCACTCATGCCGACCGTCCTCACCTGTGAGTACCGGGCGCCGTGTCACAGCACAGGGCAGGGGATGTTGGGATGCTGGAATGTGTCTGGTTTTGTGTAAGACAGCATTTGACTTGTGATTCTACTTCTAAGACAGGTGGGGGGATAAATCTTGCACCCACAGAAGCACTGCTGTGCAAGCAGGAACAGGCTTGGCCAGTGGCACTTCTCCCTCCCCAGTGTTTCCAGGGTTTTTCAGCACAGACAGTTCAGTGTTACAGTCCTGGACTGGAATTTCTCCTTATCCCAGTGCATCTCAACCATGCCCTGAGCTCATGGTTGGACTTAGGGAGGATGGAATAATTTCTCTGGGGCTTCCAAGTTATGACTCCTGCATAAAATCAGCTCATTCATGTGATGTCAGAAGCAAACTCCTGCAGAATGGACTGTTTCATACTTGCTCTGGGAGTGGTGTTACTTCGGATTCCCTGTTGGACCAAGAGGAATAACCAAGTTCTTTAAGTTCTGGCACCACTTTTAATTGAAAAATCCTTTTTAAGGGAGGTTCACATCATCTGAGTTGACTGGTCATAGTCTCAACAGTGGGCAGCTCTAGGGGCTGACCTTTCATATTCCATTACAAATCACTGAAACTTTTGCTGCTCTGTCAAAGGCCTGAGAGTTCCAGACCCACCCTGGGACTGCAGCAGTGCAGGATTAGACATGGATGAGTCTTGTTTTTATGTGTTTAACAACATTGGTGTCGTTTTTAGCAGTATTTGTTTTTGAAGCAGTATTTCACCCTGCACCAATCTAAGTGAATAATCTGTGTTCCCTGCAGTTCCCCTTGAGATGGGAGTATTTCTCAGAGAGCATCTGAACTACTGGTACAGCCTGAAAGCCTATTACCTCGCCAAAACCATGGCTGATGTTCCTTTTCAGGTACATGCTCTACTCTTCAATAAAGTAGAACCATTTCAGTTCATGAATGACAAGCCCACTTGCCAAGAAGATTAGTACTGGTATTTTATCCATTGGAATAGTGGGGAAAATGTCCATATGTGTCTGGTGAAGCTTCAGGGATGAATCAGAAGCACCCTGAGAGTACAGGACTTCACAAAAGCTGAGACCTGACCCAACATTCTTTTATTAAACACATGACCAGCTTTGCTTATTTGCAGGGGGGGAATTGTGAAGGGATGGGAGTGGAATCTCTTTCCAAATGCCCAAGCAGAAAGACAGGTATCCCACCCCTGTCATGTAATGAAAGGCTGAAGAAAGCTGTGGATTAATGGGAACCCCCCCACGTTTTTGCCTCACTCAGGGTAGCAGTGGATGTCTGGCTGTCAGGGGCTAACTCCCAGGGCTTGTCCTTGCAGATCATGTTCCCTGTGGCTTACTGCAGCATCGTGTACTGGATGACTTCCCAACCCTCCGACGCGCTGCGCTTCGTCCTCTTCGCAGCCCTGGGGACCATGACATCCCTGGTGGCTCAGTCACTGGGCCTGCTCATAGGTGCAGCCTCCACATCCCTCCAGGTACTTGTTTGAAAAGATAGGTGTCTGCTAAAGAAGGCAGGAGCCTCCCTTGAAATGGAAAGTGCAAACCCCCTCCCTCTGAATTGTTATAATTTTGAAGTTAAGGGGCTCTCAGGCAAAGATATGGGAATGGGAATAACAGTTCTGTACTAGGAAAACTAAAAATACAAATGCAATAG
>VXBC01003706.1:51193-65871 GCA_013399945.1 Ploceus nigricollis
TTCAACCTAAGACAGTTCTGATGGTGTTTTGTGGTCTCACAGGAGCTCTGCTGTGTCCTTACTCTGCTCCCTGTCACAGCTGCTGCGTCCCCAAGATGTCTGCTGAGAGGTGACAGGCAGAAAGCTTCTTGCTGTGGTAGAGTTCTTGAAGCTCCCCACTCACCTCAGAGCACAGACATGCCCTGGATGTGAGGCTCTGAAGTTCCTGCCCCAGCTGAAGGGGCTGTGCCTGCCCCTGCTTGGGTGGATTGTCACTTGCTGTTCATCCCAGACTGAGCAGGTCCTGGAAACTGCAGGACTGATGTGTTTCTGCATCCCCACAAACTAGAAATTTTCCACAGTAGCTCAGGAGAAGGTTCTTCCATGCACTTCCAAAAAAGCTGTAGAAGGAAAGGCAGGAAAAGGCTTGCCCAAAACCCAAATTTCTGGAAAGTGAGGGAGAGTGGCAGCTGTTGGCATGACTGGAAGCTGGCCATGTATCTCCTGGCAGGAGCTGTGCTGAGGTGATCATTCCACAGCAGAACAGACAATTCTGACCTCAATATGCATTGATGCTGTCAAGATTTCTGCAGTAGAACACTTGATTCCCTCTCTGTGCCACCCTGTGGAGACCAGCATAGCTTTACTGCATGATCCCTGTGCTTCTGCTCTTCCCCTCACAGGAAATCTCACAAGGAAAAGAAAATCAGCAATTTTCTAGTAGTTCAAACTGTGATAATTTGGGGGAGTAGAATTATTCCTAGGAGTCATAGAAGAGCAAGTTAACTTTTACTTTTTCTCTGTCCTTCTGACAAGAGACACTCTGTTCCTTCTCTTCACAGGTGGCAACTTTTGTGGGCCCAGTTACTGCCATCCCAGTCCTCCTGTTCTCTGGGTTTTTTGTCAGCTTTGACACCATCCCAACATACCTCCAGTGGATGTCCTACATTTCCTATGTCAGGTACTGCTGGGGAGGCCTTCACCCTCCCATCTGGAAATGCTGTTTGTTTGCCTTTGCTTGCTTGCTTGATTGGTTATTTTTGGTGCCAAAGAGACTGTTCACAGCATGTTCTTTCAGAGTATAAACATACTCACACATGTGATGTAAGCCACATTATCTCTCTGCATTTTAAGTTGTTTATGTTGTGAAACAAACAGGAACATGTTACTGGCCACAAGTCCGTGTCAGTCCCTTTGAATTCAGCGGGATTGCACAGCATGAAAATCTTCTGGATTTTGCAATAGTGGATGTATGAAGTAACAGGGACATCACCAACTGAGAAATTGATGCCAGCACCTCATTTTGGAAGAAAATGTTGTAAAATTCTGTGCTGCATCCTAGATAGGTTTGTTGGATAAAGGCCTGTTTTTAAGTTTTGCAGTAACCCTGCCACAAGAGGCACAGGATTTGTGTAACCTCTAATTTAAACTGCTGCTTTAAGATCCATAGGCACCTTACATGCTGTCTGTGTCTGACACAGCTGTCTTAGGATGGGACAATTCCCACCAGGAAACCTCTGGAGGGATAGTCTAGACTAGACACTAAAATGTTTTTAGCTGAAATTAGGAGAGGGGAATTTTCCCATTCCCCATTTCCCCACCCTGCCCAAGCTGCACTGTTACTGAGAAATCCCAGGCCAAAAAAATCCTCTTTGTTGCCAAGTGAGGTCCTACAGAGATTCCTATCAAAGATAATGAGACTGCACCCCCTGAATTAATACTTAGAATTCAAGGTGAGGCCTTAAATCATTGCCTGGCTCGTGTGGGGTCTCCTGAAGCCAGAGGGAGCTTTCATGTGCATGAGATCCATGATGGTTTCTCTCCTTGCAAAAACAAATACTGGCAACTTTATCAGTAAAACTGTTAGTGCACAGAGGGATGGAGAAGGGACATTCTAGATTGATGCTGGTTTTAACATATTTCTGACTTCAAGCCATAATTGTATCCCTGTTGCTTGTTTAAAAAAAAAAAAAAAGGCAAAATAATGATGTCACTTTTAAATGGGGAATTTCTGAATATGAGCTGAAATTATGCTGCTTTCTGATTTAACATTTTTCTTTCGGAGGAATTGCACTGTGCACTGACTGGAAGCATTAGAGGCAAAACTCCTGCCCTTGTTCCCTCTTATGTAAAATGCCTGGGACATGTGATGGGCTTGATTGCAGCAGGGATAGAACTTGCCCCAAGACAGATGTGTCAGAGCAATATTGAACCCCTCAGCGTTTCAGCTGAGCTCTCACAGGGATTGTGTTGCACTTCTGACCAGATCATCAGGATTTTCCTTGTAACCCCTCCTTCTTCTTCCCAGATATGGGTTCGAAGGAGTCATCCTCTCCATCTACGGACTGGATCGAGAAGACCTGCATTGTGACAAAGATGACACCTGCCACTTTCAAAAATCAGAGGCCATCCTGAAAGAACTGGATGTAGAAAATGCCAAACTTTACCTGGACTTCATTGTTCTTGGGATTTTCTTCTTCTCTCTGCGCCTGATTGCCTATTTTGTCCTCAGATACAAAATCCGAGCGGAGAGGTAAAGGCCAAGCAGCTGAACCGGTGCAGTAGGAGAACTTTAGATGCAATAGAGGGCACTTGACATTGTCTCACTGTGGCAGGCTGGTCCCCAGTGCCCAGCCAGATGCTGTCCTGGCCGAGCCCACGGAGAGCCACAATGGGATAGTGGACATACAGTGTTAAGCCAATCAGTCCAGTTGGGTTGGGTCATGTTTTCATTACACTTTCTAGCTTTAACTAGGAAGAAGAACTAGAAGGGAACTTTACACCACAGAATATCAATACCGAGGCAGTGTAACTGTAACAAGAAACCTGGCTGCAGGAGCTTTCCTTATGAAAACAAATTTTGGGATAAGTTCACCAGGATCCCAGTCCTGGTGGCCAGAACAGTGTAATGTCACCTCTAGTTGACAAGGTAGTGAGATGCAAAATGAGGAATGCAAAGAAAATAGGATTCTCTCATCTTTTTAAATGTCATCTTTGCAGTTTTCTATGTATTATTTTGCAATTCTTTTCCACAGAATTACCCCTTCTGGCTAAAAGTCTGTAAATGTATTAATAAGGTACAGATATCTTTTTAATATGGATACTTTTTTAAAGAAACCTAAAGCGATTCAAGTAATTATTTTTGTTTCTGTCTGAATTTAGAATTCTGGTGCTTTACTTGTCGAGCTGGTCTCATATCTGAAAACTGTAATGATAGGAGGAAAAGGCAGATTCTGAATCTGCACTAAACCCGTGGTCCCATTTGGAAGCAGCACTGGATAGCACATGCAGTTAGACATGGTCAAGCTGTCACTGAATGGTTGAAAAAAAATATTCTTTTGCAGTGTCTTTAAATCCTTAGTATTTGTGGTATTTTGGGATACTAGCTCTGTTCATTATCTGTTTGATCTACCTCCTGCAAGTGAAAAAAATCAAAGCACTCCAAGGCTTATTTTTAATTAAATTGTGAAAGCAGGATCTGTCCCTAAAGTGATTGTTAAAGGAGTGCAAGAGCTGTCCACAGATCAAAGCTTGGGCTACTGTGTTAAAACACCTGTGACTGCCTCATCCAGAGGTGATCATTGTATATCTGCAGCACACTCTGTGTGGGACTCTCCCAAAAATACACAAATGACCTTGCAACGCTGCAGGTCCAATTATGCCAGGCAGTTTTGTTCTCATCCCCAAGTCTACCTGCACAACATGAGAATCAATTGGTCTGAACACCAATGAAACTGTTATTTTGGGTAACTCACCTCTGTAAATTTGGCAGGGGGAATTCTGGTTCCGAGCTGCTGTGAATTTTCTCACCGATTTTCATGGGTTTGGATTTTCAACCCAAAATGAATCCCCCATCCTCACACTGGACACCTTGGCAAGCTTTGGTGCAAATTGCACGGCCTTCTGCCATGACTGTGAATTTCCCTGGGTGTCCCAGACCCCTGAGTGAGGCCTGCACGTTCTGTAAATGCATTATTCCTATCAGGATGCTGAACTCTTGCAGGTTGGAGGCAGCTCAGTGTCAGCAAACCCTTGAGGAGCCCAGCAGCTCATGGCAGCAGGGTGGATAAGAGGGACCTGGTGCATCTTCTGGTCCCCACCAGTCAAAAATCCACAGACTTTTCCAAGACTCCGTGGCTGTGTCTATCCTAGTGAAATAAATAGTGCCAGGCTCAGCTCTGTTAGTCCTCAAACAGCTGTGGCTAACAGGAATGGCCCCTGTGCTGACTTTTACCCAGCCCAAACACTGTCTGCAAAGGCTCTGGCTGTGCTGGGCTGCAGCTCTGCCATTTAGCAAGGAAGAAAATTGTTTCCCAGTTTTCCTGGCCCGTGCCCAGGCTCTGTTTGATTTACCAATACAGACACAGACTGCATGTATCTGTTAAACTCAGGACATCTGAACTAAGCCTGGGGTCTGGAAGGCTTTAAATCAAGTCACATATTTTAGGAAGGCTAGCTGAACTTTCCCTGAAAATAAGGTTTACCTGTGAAAGCAAAATCAATCTTTACTGTAGAAGAAAAACCAAACTCCTTGCACAGCCTCTTTGCATAATTTTTGTTGCTGTTTTTTCTCAAAAAGCTTTTGTGCAGCTCTGCAGCTTTTCCAGGCATAATCATGAGCAGGTACAAACCTATATGGCTGTCAGATTTGAGAAATTAAGAATTTGAGCTATTCTAAATAATACTCATGGCTGTGAACAGTTTTTAAACAAGGCACAAGCTGAAATCCCTTTAGCACAACATGCCTTGATTATTTCAAGACTCTCAATGTATTTATGAATATTACAGGCAGTTCAAACACTTTTTGCAAGCAGACAAATGTAGGTTTGCCAAATTACTCTTGGGTTGCAGACTTGAGGCCCAAGCTGAGGTCAAAGAGTGTGACATCCCTGGCACTGAACACCTTCAGGGTTCATGTTTTGTGTTTACCAGCACCATTGACCAAATACCACCCTGACAGTCCCCTGCAGTGTTCCAAATGAGGTAACTTTGCTGGCATTTCCACTCTGGTATCTTGCAGGATGCTGTTCTCTCCCATCTGGACCAGTTTAGCTGTATGAATTCCTTGGATACTGTCTTGTTATCTGTGCCTGTTCCTCTGGTTTTAGACTGTCTCGTTTTATGTTTTTAGCCTCCAGCATGTCCTCCTGTACTGTAACTTCATATTGTGTTATGGTAGCCAAAAATCTGGTCCTCCACAGGTGTTCCTGAGAAAATTCCTGCTCTGGGAATATTTTTTGTCACTCCTTTTTTTGTTAGATATGCTTTTTCCAGCCTTCTGCTGGCAGCATATAGCTGGAAGTTACTATTGTTAGGAATGCTTTCAGACTGTAGTATCCCAGTAAAGAAGTAATTCTCTGGAGACTCAGTGATACGCATAGACAAGATAATTTTTTCTCTCCCTAGCTCATAAATTAACTAATGATCTTTCTTTTGTCACTGCTGTGGGACAGAAGCATTTAAAATCCATCCCAATTATGTCTTCATCTACTGCAAGGATTTGTAACATAGTCTCAGGTTGGCTTTTTTTCTCTTTACATGGAGATCAATTCCAACAGGCTGGTATAAAACACATTCCCAGGTTAATGAGTTGAGCGTGCAGGTGCTGTTGTGTTGAGCAGCACTTTGTGAAGCTCTGGAGGCTTGACTTGGAAGAATAATAAGGCCAGCAAGATTCTGAAGGCTTCAAATCCTCAATTTTCAAATCCTCAGTTTTATAGCCATATATAAAGAGCCATAAACTCTTTGAAATCAGTGCCACTATTACCATTTGAACCAGTCACCGCCTGGCTAAAAGTTATGTAAGAGGCTCAAGGTTTCACTTGAGAACTGAATGTATGATTTTTGTTGGGACTGCAGGAAGACTTTAGTGTCCTGTTGGCCTCCTTGTTCTATTTTGACTTGTTTTGAGACGTTGCTTTGGTTACTGTGTGCATTAGTTAAGACTTCAGGTCCTTCATACTTCTTTTGTTGTTTTTCTTCGTGGAAACTTGCATATAATCTGAAAAACCCTGAAGGTTTTTAAAAGTAACTTGAAGCATTATTATTTACAATGAAATAAAAGATTTGGAAAGCAGATTCTACTCTTAAGAAATTGAGAAGGTTCCATTGTTACAGGTCAAAGGGAGTGGAAGAAGACTGAAATCTTCTTCAGCTCTTAGAATTTAGAGCACAAAGTACCTATTTTAATTAAAAGAGAGGAATATGTGCACATGTAACAGGGAGAGCTGGTTATGTAAGTGGGAGATAATGAACTTGAGTCCAAGAACTGGATGTCTCAGGTGATTGACAGTTCTATCCACACTTCTGTGTCAAACTCTGTGTTCTCAGCAGAAAGGAATGTTTTATTAAACACTTGTTCCTGCGAGGAAGTGTGGTACATACTGACCTGTGCCACCCCAGTGATCCTCACAGAGGAGACCCTGCCTGACTTATTTGCACAGTGCTGAGTGGATTTTGGGATTCTGAGGACCAGGGGGAAGGCCAACAAAGCAGGTATCCTGGTGGGAGTCTGTTACAGACCACCCAGGCAGGATGAAGAGGCAGGTGAAATGTTCCATGGGAAGTCTTGTGATCGGTGCCCCTTTTCCTGTGGGAGACTTTAACTTGCCAAATGTCTGCTGGAAATACAACACAGCAGAGAGGAAACAGTCCACGAGGTTCCTGGGGTGTGTGGGAGGTAACTCCTGACACAGCTGGTGAGGGAACAGTGGTGACGCCCCACTGGCCCTGTTTGTGAGCAGAGAAGGGCTGGTGGGTGATGTGGTAGTTGGAGATCCTCTTGGGCACAGTGAACATCAAGTGAGAGGTTTTGGTTCCTGAGAGATGGAGGGGTGGCAACAGAGCTGCCCCCTTGGACTTCTGGAGGGCAGACTGTGCTTGAGAGCTGGCAGAGTCCCTTGGGAGGCAGCCCTGAAGGGCTGAGAAGTCCAGGAAGGGACTGGGATCCTGAAGAAGGACATCCTAAAAGCACAGCAGGGATCCTTAAGAAGGACATCCTAAAGGCACAGCAGGAGCAGGCCATCCCTCCCCATGTGCCAAAGGACAAGCCAGAGGGGCAGAAGGACTGGCCTGGCTGAGCAGAGAGCTTTGGCTGGAACTCAGGGAACAAAACAGGGTGTATGACCTTTGGAAGAAAGGGCAGGCAACCCAGCAGGACTACAGGGACTCTGTGAGGTTATTCAAGGAGAAATTAGAAGGGCCAAAGCCCAACTAGAGCTTAATCTGGCTACTGCTGCAAAAGACAATAAAAAATATTTCTGTAAATACAGCACTAAGGAGAGTCTCCATCCTTCCTTGGATGCCAGCCTTTATTCCCTACCAGAACAGCCCCATAGTGTGCAGCTGCTCAGGAATTTCTGTGTGCACATCCATTTATAATGTATGATCATGTGAAAAGCTGTTGGGGACTTGAAGTAGGCAGAAAATGACACCGTGTCATGTCCTCTGTGACAGCTTGTGACAGGCTGATCACTGCAGTGCCACACAGCACTGGTGAGTGCATAAATTAAGTGCTGAGTGCCACTGGAGTTAATCAGGAGCTCTGCCATTTGTGAACAGGGGCAGTGGCCTTTTCAGGGGTCGACTCCTACTGCCCTCCTCTGAAATACCTGTTCCCATAATACACAAAGGGGTTGTTGTGGTGTATCCCACTGAGTGATTTTGTCAGCCCACATATCACTCTTCACATTGCATGTCTAAAAGTTTCAGGTTGAGCCTGCAAATATAGCAAGTTTCATTTTAATTCTGTTTAATGCTTTATTTCTGTTTCTGTACATATTTCACGTAGAGTTTCTGAAGGAGTAATTGTACCGTAGAGCACAAAATTTAGCTTCAGTCTTTTTGTTATTTTGAAATCTTATGAAGAATGATAATTTAATGCAGTTGTCAGCTGTAGAACCTTTCTTTAAGAGATTTAGATTTCTGTTGAGACCTGTTGCCAGCACTGTAAAACAAAGGGTGAGCAGCCAGGATGTGTCTCCTGTGGTACAAAAGAAGGCTCAGCCTGCATTCTCTGCACTGGTTGTGCCTTCAGGCACAGCTTTTGCTGGTTCTTTTTTTTTTTCCTGGGGTCTCCCATGCAGCTCAGCCCATGCCTATCAATTGCTTGTGTCCCTTTTTTCTGGATATTCATGGCTGCTGTCCACGTGGGGTGTGAAAATGAGCTGCCTGGGAAGAGTGCAGGGTGGTTAAAGGTGGAGGGATGACTCTGAGGCTTCTTTGAGCTACCAAAACCCCAATGTGCTGGATCTCTGGGTGTGCTTTACTCCTTCAAGAAGAAAAAAAAATTCAAAAATATCTTTTTCAGCAGATTGCAAGGCAACATGGAAGCTTCTAGTTTTAAAGGTTGACGGGATTTTCTGCTTCAGTGGCATCTGTGATGTCTTTTTTTCTGACCCCTCTGTAGCTTATTTTAGTGGCCCATTTAGGGTAATCATTACACAAACCCCTTTCTGTTACTTGCAGAAACAACCTTTCCTGGCCTCAGTGATAATTACACAAACCTTTCCAAATGTGAATTAGTTGTTGAACAATTTTTTTTAAAAAATATGGAATAAATTTACTTAAATTATGGCCAAAGAAAATTAAATTTGAGACGATTACACTGATATATCTTAAAAGAAGAAGATAACAAGTCCTGCAGTGGGGCCAAGCCTTTACCTGTGTCAGTAAAGATTTATCAAATACCTTATCTGAGTCAGCTGACCTTATTGTGAGATTCTGCCCTTGAACCTGTTACTGAATTATTTAACATTCGGTTCTTTTGTTTTTCAAAGCAAGAGTCAATGCAAGGTATGATTTTAAATCAGCGTGCTAAAGTGTGCATATTCTGAATATCTAATATGTCATTGTTGTCTCTTAGTTTCTGTAATGCATTTGCATTACTATGAATCAATTTTATTCTGCTTCTCTAGAGACTATTGCTGCCTGCACGCTGTGATATATTTGCACTGTTGTAGATATATATATACACATATGATGTAATTATATTATACAAACCATGTCTTTTTCAGGTTGCTTGTTACCTTTGTAGTTTATGCTTCCTGGTACAGTGGACCTGAGTAAAAATGTGGGATGTGGGGCATTCTGATGATATATTACAGTAATAGAGAAATCTTTGTATATTTCTGTATACTTAATACCTGTAAGAAGAGATTTGTATGTGCATTATTTTCCAAACTTAGGGCTTTGTTTTCTGAGACTAGAGAACATTTATGATAATGTAACACACACACACACAAAAAATAAATCAAATAAAGTGTTATTATTTTCAGACAGATGCCTTTGTTCCTGTTCTCACCCTGAGGCAAGTGGAAGATGTGCTGGTAGTGACACATTTTCACTGCCTGCTCCTTGATCCTGGCAGCCAGCAAGGACATGGAATTGCCTGTTTCCAGTTGTGGTGGTTTCAGGTAATTCCCAGTACAGGTGGGTTACAGAAATATCCAGTAAAAATCCTTAAAAGCATAAACTGCAGTCACACTGGGGTTGGAACTAGAGCATATTTAAGGTCCCTTCCAACCCAAACAGGGCAAGCATCAGGGAGTGCTTCTCTGAGAAACCCTACACAGTTGAAGGACTTCCTGAACCAGTGGAATTAATTACCTTTGTATGTTCATGCAATTTTGATGAGTTTTTCTTCCATGGACTAATCTTCTGTTCATCCTGTCCTTGCTACCTGCAAGAGGAAGATGTTCCCCGTGCTTTTTCATTAGGAGAAGCAGGAAAGGATCATTCCCTGTTTGCCTTCTGCTTGGCACTCTGGAATGAGTGGGTTTCTTCCTCCCTCCTCCTCAGCTGAAGAAAAACTCTGTTTTATCCTGCCAGTCCCACCTGTCCATTTCCCATTTAACAAACACTGTTCTCCCTCATTCTGCCACGGCACCTGTGTGATGTTCTGCAGCCCTCAGGGCATTTCTGTCACCTGCAAAGTTTTCAGCTGGTTTAGGAAGTCAGTATTTTCATTTCTTGTGTTTCTCCTGAAGATCCACGTTGGCCAAGTGTTCTGGTTTGAAAGCAAAACCAGTGAGAGACTCCAAGTCAGAAATACAATTTATTAGGAAAAGGGNGATGGCAAATAGAATATATCTTGCCTTGCAATCTAAGACACCAAGAAGTGACATGCTTGCTGTTCCTGCTGCTTCCTCCTGCCCTGGCAGGGAAACCCTTGGGCAGAAATCCTGACCTTGTAGGGCCCCACGAGCAATGCCAGTGCCAGGAGGAGGGTTCAGTGTTGGTGTCCTGTGCTTTGGCAAATAGTCACTTTGTCTGGGTGGTTTTTCATGCATTTTTAAGGCTGTTTCATGGTGTTTGTGTGTTGGACTTAAGGCCAAGCCTAGACAACATCACTGTCTTTGTGCCACCCATCCAGACCACCACAGCAACCAAATGACCTGCCTTGCTCACCACAGCTCAGAGAAAACTGCCTTTTTACAAGTACCACTCATAAATAACATGAGCAGTGATGCTTAAAGCATGGATTGCCCTAAGGATCCAATAGGATTACATTTTCAAGACAGTTTTCTCAAGATGACAGAGATCATACTTTATGTTATGTTTTATAGCCCTGGAAATAATACTAGATTGAAGGAATTATGTTCCCAAAAACTTGATGCCTCCCAGTGCCAACTGCTGTCCACAGATCAGGAAGGGAAGAGGAGGAACAGGAGTCCTTCATAGCCTGAGTGGCAACATAAATTACTTTAAGCATTTTATATGGCAGTTAATGCTATTAAATAACCCAACCATAAACTTCTCATTAGCAACACTGCAAAAATTAATATACCTCACATGCAATTCCCATCCACTGTTCTCTCCAAATGGATTCATAAAATAAAAAGCATCTGAAATGAAAGGAAACATAATTTTCTAACAGCTACCCATTTAAATCCTGCTTTGGAATGCAGGCTGAAAGGCATGGGAGGTGGATGGAGTAAGAGATGGGCTCGTGGAGCATGGGAGGGTGCAGGGATCTGCCCAGGTGAGCTGGGAGCAGGTGCTGTGCTCCAGCCACCAGCACTGACATCTGCCCATGGGACAGCCTTCAGGAAGGGCTTGCTGGGAAGTGTTGCCAGCTTCATTTAGGGGCAGAAAAGCTGTCACAGGCTGGATTAGTCAAACTGATACTAATTGCATCCATTTCTGTTGTTTAGTGCATTTCAAATTTCATAGCCTCGTTTGGTTCTGTGTCCTTTTCATTATTTTTTTCTGTGCCTTGTAGATTTTTTCAAGATCTGTGAATTTTATTATGTACTGTTAACTCTGTGTGATGGCTTTTCTGGATTCCTGACATTCCTGTTCAAGCCTGTGCCTGCACACACATGGGAAGGCTGAGAAAAAAAGTCAATGCTCTCTCTTCCACAGACAGAAAATATTATCAAAATATGAAGCTGATCCATTGTCAGCTTCTGACAGCTAAAACACCCCTCAGAGTTTGCATTGTTTCCCCCAATTCTTTCTAACAGAGTCATTCTTTTGTCCCACTGCCTGTTTTGCTCTGCTGGACAGACAGAATAACCTCCACCTGTTCCTAGGACCTTTTTTTATATCCCCATGGCATCTGTAGAATCAAATATGAAGCAGATTTTGTGGCCTCATCCAGAGTCTTGCAGGTGCTTTTTGTCTTTCTCCTGTGTGAGAATCAGACAGTAATCTCAAAGTACTTAAAGAAGAAACAAAAGTGACAGTAAACCTTTTGATTTTGCTCCTTCTGTTCACTGAAACTCATATTCTGTGTCTTGGTGAAGCATTCCTTGGATGGGGCGTGATGCCAAGTCTCAAAAAGGGTAAGAAGCAGGGGAAATCTCATTTTGTGGCAGAAGGAGCTGGATTTTACTTACCAAATTTACTTCTCATGAAGCTTTCTGAAAACACCACAGACTGGAGTGTCAGTCCACACTGGTCAGACCCCTGGGAATTTCCTAGAATTTCTGCAACAGATACTGCAGAAATATCTTTCTGCAATTAAGATACTTGGCTCAGCTGCAGTGAAATATTTTAATTCAAGACTTCCAGATCCTCATTTCAATTGTGGTGTTCTAGTACTGAATCCCTCAAAATTGCTGTTTGCCAAAACAACCTTCTGTTATGCTCTGAGAAGAAGCACACGTTGAAGGAAGCCTGAGGGACCTAACTCAGAGACAGGTGGGAACAGGACCCTACAAGGGCCTGTCTTTGTCTGGTGGCTTCTCCAAGGGGGATTTTTGGGTGCCACAGTGAGTGTGCAAAGGGAGATCACAAAGCACAAGAAGTTATCACAGCTGGGTGAATAGAAACACTGGCCTCCAGCAGAAAAGTATTTTGTTTTCTTACCCTGCCCACCTCTGGTACATGGAAATTTTATGAAACAGAATTTTATGAAGTGAAAAATGGGAAAATTTACCATTCACTGGCAGGGGAAGGAGCACCCAAGGATGGCAAACACTGGAATAACGGAGCATCTTCTTCTACAGCACCTGAGTGCTACCCAGCTCGTTCTAGAACTTGAAAGCATTCTGTGCTGCAGCACAGATATTTTACAGCAAAGTCTGTTTGTCTGGCTGTTTTTTTTCTAGTACTGAGGACACGTTTTTAGTCCCATTGTGTACCAGGTGAAGTGTGCTGGGACAGGGACCATCCATGCTCTCTAAGGGAGTTGGGCAGCTCACGTTCATATACCAGCACTGGCAGCTTTCAAATGCTTTAGAAGAAGGCTCAGATGAGGGAAAAAAGCCTGCAGAGTAATAATGGACTCTTCTGGCCAGAGAGGACTGTTGTATCTGGCAGAGTGCTGCTTGGAAAAATCACCTGAGAGCTTCTGAAACTCTCACCTGAACTTTTTTCCTAAGGAAGGTTTAGCAACCATCACCCCAGAGTAGTGAATTTTCATTTTTGGGCTCAGTCTGGCAGTGGGGGCAACCTCTTGGAAACTGAATCTGGGTCTGGAGGTCATCATTCTGCCTGGGTTTAACACAGGGAGCCAGGCTTGGTTCTTGTGTTTTATTTTCTGTTCTCCAAGCTGTTTAATGGCTTTGTGGTTGAGTTTTCAAGCAGAGACCTGTGGCAGCACCGTGTGACTTAGCTGCTCTCAACAGAGGAAGATTTCAGTTTCCATATTCTTTTTCACTTCAGTTTAGCACCTTGTCTGAAGTCTTTCTTTTGAACATGAGCTTTGCCAGAGGAGGTGTGTGACACTGTAGCAGGATCCATGCCCTATCCAGAGTCATTTGGGAACAGCACCTGAAGGAAGTGGCACATTTAAAAAAACACCTTTTTTTGGAGGTGTTTGCAGTTAAATCCCATGTTCACATGGCTACAGGTTTGTTCTTTGTTGCTAGCACCCATCTGCTCGGAGCTCCTTGTCTGTCCTAGTTTTCTCCCCTGTTAGTTCTCCCTGTCAGCCAAATACAGCTTTCCTGATTACTTCAAAATGAACAATTTCCGAGACCTTTCCCTCGGCGACAATTGCTTTAAAAGCCAGCAGAACATCTTCACTCACTGAAGCACCATTGCAATCAATCTGCAATGTCAAACACGTTCTATTCAGCCTTCATTAGAAGCTGGAGCATTGGTGGCACTCAGCTGCCATGGTTGCAGTTTAGGACTATTGGGTGTTTGGGATTTTAAACGTCATTCACTGCGTAAGGGCCCCATCAGCACAAAGCCTTTGTGTCACAAATTGACACAAATGGGTTCCTCTAGCACCTTTGCTGGCAGAAATCACAACGCTGACCTACTTTTTGGCCCTTCAGAAAAATACTCAGAACTTTGTTTACTTATTCAGCAGTCTCTGCATGGCGATGTGGCCGTGCAGAGCTGCAGATACAAAGGGTGAGCCTTCATTCAGGGCTTTTTCTCTCTGGGGCTGTAAATGAGGCCCATGGACACTGACTCAGGCGAGGGGAGCCCTCAGGAGAGGAAGGTCCCTCCTTTTGTGTCACCTAGTACAAGCGGGGATCGTGATGGTTCTTCTACCGATCCCAAAAGTGCAAAAGACAAACAGCAGGGGACTGTCAGTTTAATCACAACAAATGCACCTTTATTGAGTGCCCACAGCAAATGTGATAGAGGGATTTTAGAAAGGAGAAAAGGTAGAGAGAGAGAGAGAAAGAGGGGGAAGGGTATAGCTACCAACGCCAGAGACGAAATCCTCACTGGTCTGGACGAAGGAATCCGCCTTGTCACATCAGGGAGAATCTCAAATTCTTGGTTAACTCAGGAGTCTTTTATAGTCCTCTGCCGAGGGGGGGAACAGGCAAAAGACCATGAAAGTCTATTGAAACCATTGAGGGGTGTGGTATATATATTTTCTTTCTCTTAAGATTTTTTTATAGAGAAGTACAGAGAGAAGAAAGAGAAAACAATTCTTATTTTTGGGGTTTTTTTTGTTTTCTCCTATGTGGAATGTGTTTAGAGATAGTTTACTCGAGGTAATTGTTTCATTAGATTCTGGTGAGGATTGTTTAAGTTTAGTGGTTAATTAGATCCAGCTGTGTCTCAGGCTCTCAGAGAGTCACGAGCTTGTATTAGTTAGATATAATAAGTTAGAAATTAAGTATGTAGTTTAGTATCTCTTTAAATAGTGTACTAATGTAGTATAGTTTTAATAAAGCAATCATTCAGCCTTCTGATCTAGAGTCAGACATCAATCATTTCTTCCCACCTGAGTTTGCCTGCTTTTACAACAGAGGGGGAACAGGTGTTGGAATCCAGGGCATCCC
>VXBC01003708.1:0-15801 GCA_013399945.1 Ploceus nigricollis
GTGCCCATTTCGGCCAGGCCAGGTTGAAGGAGGGGCTTCCTTCCAACAGCCGAACCGCTGCCCTCTGCCCCAGCAAGAGGCTAAAGGTGGGGAGCAGCCAGTCGGTGGCGTCGCGCCGAGGTCCAGGGGCTGGGAGCTAACCGTCAACTGCATCCCCCCTGTGACCCGAGTTCGGCACCGGCGCTGTCAGCAACCTTTGTTGCTAACATTCAGAATATTCTGTTATGTTCTTGTTCTTAACTGGATTTTTAACAATAATTAATAGAGATACCATAAAAGCTTGTATTTCTAAATTTCCTTTGTCTCTTGTAAGATCCATGATCCAGGTATAAATGCAGATTCTGTTTGCTGAATAGTTCATTAGACATGCTCCACATGATGTAATCTTTTTTATTTTTTCTTTATTAATTTATTACACCTTTATGACTCATGTTAGTGGTTGGGTATTGTTCATACGTTCATCCTCCACATCTCAGTACATTGTTAATTAGCTTTTTTTCACAAGGTATTGTGACAAATTCACCTATCACAAACTTGGAGGGAGCCTTGAAATGTGTCTTTTGTCAGTGCCGTGTTCTTAACTGTGCTGGGAAACTCTCATAGTCAAATACTACCCCAATTTGTGTGCAATCTTGATGTATTAGAGGTACTGTATACCAACTACGTTTACCTCTAAAACCAGTTAAAATCTTCTCCTGTTAAAACAATTTTGTACTTTACTTTCATTAATTACATATATTGTTTTGTTATATGAAAAGTATGTATCAAGCAATTGATGATGACTGCACCACAAGAGATATCTTTGTATTAGTTTAGTATATTAACCTGATTAAAAAATTGTATAAATTATTTACTTATTTATTTCTAAAGAGTTAATATTCTTTTCAAAGATGAACAGGAAGACCACCCTACAACTTGCATTATAAACTTATTTGCATGTAGAAACGTTACCTTGTTTGCCAATACCAGTATTGTTTATGAAGAATAGTGCCAAAATGACTGTAGTTCCCATAGGGTTATTTTTTCTGTTCTTAGAATTCTTACATTGTTCATGTTACTATTGTAGGAGGTTGGTTGGGAGATGATGGGGAGGGAGTGCCTTGGGACGACTCGTATGTATAGGTTAGGGTGAGACAACAAGACCTTCTCCCATGGTCCATTGTTTTTTATGTAAGTATTGTGATGCCAGTCAGTGGTAGTTCACTCCTAGTGTCTGGAAAATTTTGTATTCCCCGTTGCATGCCGCTCTTTCCCTGTCTCCCCATTGGCTGTGTTCGTGTCACCCATCCTGGCACCTCCCCTCATCCCTGATCCTATTGGTCCCTCGGTCTCCTTGCTCCCCCTACCCTATCCATGTTATATACCCTAGACCCTCCCCTGCTTGAGGCTCGTTGCCTCTGAGTCCCTTCAGCCTGTTGTTCTGCCGGGGGAGGGCACCCACACAGGCTCGTTTTGTTTAAGTTGCTCTTTTGCCTTGGTGGGGGGAAGTTTGTGAGCAGTGGGGAACCGCCTGTCTCTTGCTCAATGGGTGTTTTATCTCCAAATTAAATCTACCCTTGTTCTGGGAGACATTTTATTTTCCAAAAGGGATTTAAAAGCTTTTGTTCGTTTTCTGTTCAAACACTTTCTGAGGGTCACTTGGGAAGATGTTTTTTCCGTTCAGTTTTAGGGAAAGGTGGGAAGATGTATATGTCGGGAGCAAGTCAATGGGAATCTTAAGGTTGGGAGGTTTTATCCTTTGTTTGGTTTGATCTTTAAGTTAGTAAAAGAAAAGGAGGGAAATGGGACCCCAGTTCACCCCAGCTGTTACATTCCTCCCTCCCCATTCCTAACCCTCCTTCCCCTATGAGTGGGACAGGACACAGATCTTGTCCAAGGGCACAGGGTTGCCATCTGCTCCCTGCTGCCTCCTGTCCCCCTCAGTCCCTTCCTCGGGCTGGTACTGGCCACACGAGTCCGAGCCCTACCCGTTCCCTCAACTCTAAAACCCCTTGTCCCAGTTCACCTCCCAGTTCATTTAGTTGTATTGCTCAAAATGACGCCAGCCACATGGCCGGATGCCTTGAGTCAAACAACCAGACTGGTCAATCACAAAATGGCGCCTCTCCTCCTTCACCTCCTCCTGTTCCCGCTCTTTCATCGGCCACCTCCAATGCATTGAGTCACACCCCTGCGTTGGGTCCCTCCCTTCCACCTGCGATGATGGTGTGCACATCGGGACCCGCCCCTTCCATCCCCATGAGCACTCCCCTGGTTGGGCCTCCTGTGGGTGGTTCCAGCCTTCAGGTAGTCCACGCCACTCCGTCTCCAGCCACTTCCGGTTCCTACACCACCGGAACCAGAAATAGGCCTGACTGGAAGTAGGCCATCTTGGCCTGCAGGGATTCCAGCCACTCAACCCTGCTGGTCAGTTGGAGACCCTGTGCTGCAGCTTGCCCTGCCCCATCCTCTGATAAGGATGAGGACAGTGGCACCCCTGGCCACAGTACCAGGCTGGGAGAGAGCTGGGCGTGGATCCAGGAGGAGGCCAACAAGGATGGAGATCTAGAACTGGTGCAGGACCTCGACTGCCTCGTGGCTCGTGTCATCATGAGCTAGGGGGGGAACCCACGTTGGGAACAAATTCCTTACACAGAGGTGAAGGATTTGGGAAAGTCAGCAAAAGATTATGGGCGCAATTCACCTTATTTAAAAATCTATTGGACCTAATACTGACTGGAGATACTCTTACACCTCACGATTTAAGATACATTATGATGGCACTGTTATCCCCCACTGAATTTCTCTTGGGGGAAGTTCAGTGGAAGAAGCCGTTAAGACCTTTAAGCACTAAACATGAAGTGGGTGATGGGGATGAGAACAATGCAATGGACGCTTTGTCAGGAGAAGGGGAATTTGACAGACCTGAGGACCAAGCCCTTTTGCCCATTGATGTTCTGAACGATGTTAAAAACGCCGCTCTGGCTGCTTTGTTAGAAATACCAGACGACATCACCCCCCTTCCAGAACTTCTCGACAATCCATTAGGGAAATGAGGAGTCATTTATTAAATTCGTAGACAGTCTGAGAGAAGCCGTTGACAGGCAGATAGACAATCCTGATGCTGGGGAAGAACTCCTCAGAACAATGGCGGCAACCAATGCCAACCCTGAGACAAAAAGGGTCCTCTGAGCGCTCCCACAAGACCCAGAGCCAACCATCCAACAGATGGTGGAGGCCTGTGCTAAGGTCACGTCTCTGGAACATACTGTTGCCATCACTGTCAGCAAAGGGGTAGGAGAAGTCATGGTCAATCTGAACAACATGAGATGCTTTAACTGTGGTCAATTGAGGCACCTCCAAATCAACTGTCCTCACCTTTTACCTGATTGCTCTAACCATTTTACTTCTGCTTCCCCTCGGAATCACTGTCCATGTCATCCGGGAAACGAGTGGCAGAGCGCGATGTGGCCCCGCATGATGACACCAAGTGGCAGGCCACATCGCCTGGATCTCCCTACCATCCAGGAGAACCCATTCCCAGACGGCACATTTCTGAGGATCAGAGCCACGAGGAGGGACTCAGGTTCTTCCGCTGAACCCGCCAACTGAATCAGCAGACTTGACGTGTCCTTTGCAACTCTCTCCACCTGCTGCTCGACAATGAGAGTTCCCGTGGGGTTCCTAGGTCCGCCTCATCACAACAAGACCACACAGGTGCTTCTTCTCAGTGACAGCACACACACGCAGGACCACATAATGATGATCCCGGAGGTAATTTCCATCGACCCAGGAAATGAAATCACTGTTGCCATCGTTTGTACAGACCCCCCCCTTCACCCTCAAAAAGGGCGCCTCATTCACCCAGTTGTACGTGCTGTCAGGACAAGATTATCTGGACAAAGACAATTATAACATTTATTTTTCACAAGTCCTAAGCAGGGAGAAACCAAATATTACAATTACCATCACGCTGTGAGGAAGATCAGCACCGCTCACCATGATGGCACACACTGGTGCAGATATTACCCTCATCCCCCAGTCAAATTGGCCCTGTCACTGGGAGTTAGTGCCCCCTTGTGGCACAGTCTCCGGGATTGGAGGAGCTGTCAACTCCCTGAGGAGCAAGCACTTGGTAAGGGGCCCAAGGGACAAATTGCCACCATAAGCCCATTCATTACTAATTCTAACAACTCACTATTAGGCAGGGACATACTGTCCCAACGGTGGGCCCGATTAGACATCCCTGATCCCACCTGGGATTTTTAGTATGGGCCACTGCAGAGCGCACCACCCCACCTCTCACGTGGAAAAGCGATAACCTGGTGTGGGTGGATCAGTGGCCCTTTCCCCACGAAAAACTAAAAGTGCTCAATGATTTAGTTGAGGAGCAGCTGCGCAAGGGGCACGTCGTGTCCTCCACCAGCCCCTGGAACACTCCCATTTTTGTTATCCAAAAACCTGGCAAAAACAAATGGCGCCTGCTCCAAGACCTTAGAAAGGTAAATGAAGTTATTGAAGACATGGGCCCCCTGCAGCCTGGCCTTCCCTCACCCTCCATGCTCCCCAGGGACTGGCAGCTTACAGTCCTTGATATCAAGGACTGCTTTTTTAACATCCCACTATACCCCGGGGACGGCCCCAGATTTGCATTCTCCGTGCCTACCATCAACGCGGAGAACCATACCAGAGATACCATTGGGTCAAGTTGCCTCAAGGGATGAAAATCTTGCCTGTGCTGTGCCAGACATTCGCCGCTTGGATCCTTTCCCCGATCCACAAACTTTTCCCTGATGCTATAATTTTACGTTATACGGATGACGTTTTAGTTTGTGGACCCAACAAAACTTATCTAGACACTGTAGTCAAAAAGACAGTAACGGCAATCAGGGATGTGGGCTTTGAGATTGCATCTGAGAAGACACAACTCTCCAGGCCCTGGAAATACCTGGGATTCCTTGTGACGGGAAGGACCATTGCATTCCAAGCACTTGGCATCAAGGAAGATCCACTAACATTAAGAGCCTTCCAACAAATCTGCAGGACCGTCCAACCTCTCCTGGGCCTCACAATGGGGGAGTTGTCGCCCTTGTTCAATCTTCTTTGAGGGAGCGACGGCCTTTCCTCCCGTCGTGTCCTGACACCGGAAGCCCATGCCATTGCCTCCTGCCAGGTGCATCGGGCGGATAGGTCCCTTCCCCTGAACCTGGCAATCCTGGGTAAGTCACCAAATTTCCATGCTCTCATTTTCCAGTGGGATGCTGTACCACTGGCCTGTTGTTGATCATAGAGTGGCTGTTCCTGCCCTATCAGCCTCAAAAAACAGTGACCACTCCACAGGAACTGATTGCCCAATTGATCACCAAGGGCCGCCACTGCTTCTGAACCCTCGCATGTGACCTGACATGCATTTTTCTTCCCTTCAATCTGGACCAATTGGAACCTCTTTTACAAACTAACGAACATCTCCAAATTGCTTTAGGCAGCTATCCTGGCCAAATCTCTATTCATTATCCCAAACATAAATTTTTTCAAGGATTCATTGCATTTGATCCCAAATTCTTTCAAAAGCAAAACTCCTATTAAAAATGCTCTTATAGTGTTCACTGACAGGTCAGGAAAATCCCCCAAGTCAGTGTTCACTTGGAGAGACTCGGACACTCAGAAGTGGGAGTCTGATATCTAGGTGATTGAAGGATCCCCCCAGATTGCAGAATTAGCTGCAGTTGTGAGAGCTTTCTGGAAATTTAAACAACCTTTTAATTTGGTCACAGATTCGGCGTATGTGGCCAGGATAGCAGAAAGAGCAGAGCATTCTCTCTTGAAAGAAGTCCAAAATAAAAAATTATTTAGCTTGCTCTCAGAATTGATCTGGCTTATCTCCCTCTGGGAGCAACCGCTTCACATTATGCATGTCCGGTTGCACACTGATTTATCAGGTCCCATCGCGGAGGGTAATCAGAGGGCAGGTTTCTTGGCCATGATTACAAACACAGACCCAACCACACATACCCTCCCAGACATCTTTCAACAAGCTAAGCTAAGCCACCAGTTCTACCACCAAAATGCCCCTGCCTTGGCCCGGATGTTTAAGATCTCACAGCAACAAGCAAGGGCCATTGTCACTGCCTGCCCCAGCTGCCAGTCATTTGCCCTGCCATTGGTAGCGACTGGCACCAATCCCAGAGGTTTGGGCACATTGGAAATGTGGCAGTCTGATGTAATACACTATGCTCCCTTCAGCTGACTCAAATATATTCGTGTGTCGGTTGACACATTTTCTGGAGCCGTCTTTGCCTCTGCACATGCAGGGGAAAAGGCAAAGGATGTTGTCAAGCATTTTTACTTAGCTTTTGCCACACTCGGAGTCCCAAAACACATCAAAACCGACAATGGTCCAGCATACATTTCAAAATGCTTTCAGGATTTCCTACAACAATGGGGAATCCAGCACAACACCGGTATCCCCCACAACCCAGCGGGGCAATCAATTGTAGAAAGAACGCACCAGGAAATTAAAAAACTCTAGAACAACAGCACAACCAAAACATCATTATGTCACCTATTGAAAGGTTGTGCAAGGCACTGTACGTCATCAATTTTATGAACAGTTCCCAAAAGAGCCTAACCCTCGTATACTAAGACACTTCCATAACAGCACCTATGCACACCTTAAAGAGAAGCCCCTTGTTTTAATCAAAAGTCCTGAGACCAAGTCCATTGAGGGACCGTACCCGCTCATCACGTGGGGGAGAGGGTATGCATGTGTTTCTACAGGTACAGGACCAAAGTTGATACCAGGAAAATGCATCAAACAGTACCTCGACCCCAGCTCCGATCAAGATGATCAAGCAAACCACCGCATGACGACTCAACTCGACCAGACCTCAGAGGATGCTGTCGCCTGGCGTCGATGATACAAGAAGCACAAACGCCCCAACATCGTGGAGAGCACATTGATTACACGCCGGTTCTTTTATTGATACTGAATTCTACCTACCTTTACTAATCCTTTTGCACTTTATATATGTATATGTCTATAACCTTTCCCATGACTTTTCCCCCATTCCTCACCACATAACACCCTACCCCTCCTCCCTTTTGTCCAACTAATTTGTTAAAAAGGGAGAATAGGAAGGAAATAAAACCAAAATTAGGAAAGGAGAAAAATGGGAGGAAAGGGAAATGCTATTTGTGATTGTAAATAGAAAAATGTGCCACTTGCTAACCCACATCTCCTAACAACTCCAGGTCAACACCCGATCTGCAGAGAAATAATATGGCTCCCCTTGTGGCATCCCCTGTGACACCTCTTACTGGAAAGGTGCTGCACGCTGCCATAACTGTCATCATCGCCACAGTCTTCATCAACATCCATGCCGTGGCTGGATGGATCATCCAGCAACCAAAACAAAATATCTGGATCACCCTGGCAAAGACCCTCAAGCAAGAGAACTTCTGCATGGCCGTGGGAAGCATGGAAGGCCTGTTATCTTCATGCCTGGTGGGAATCCCCCTGTCGGGGAAAGACTATCCCTGCACAGGTAAGAAGCCCAACCTGGTGGACGCCTGGGATGAGTGGACAAGGATTATGCCCCATGCACCACAGGAACCCCAGGAACTAGATCTATTGGGGTCTGCAAGCGCAAGTTTTTCTGTCCCGTTTTTCTATAAACAATCAGAACAGAATTAGCTTGATACCACTGAGGTTCAAACTATTATAAGGAAAAATGTATCACTGAATGACAAAAGTTACCCTGTGGCAAATTGGTGCAACTATACTAGTCCAACACTATCTGGGTCCTCTCCATATCCCAAGGTGCTTCCCCAGGGAGTGTTTCTTATCTGTGGCACACATAAGGGTGTGGTCAGGGATCCCCTTGAAAATCCAAGGGGGCCCCTGCAGCCTTGGCCAGCTCACTACCCTCACCCCAAACACTACATTAATTAAGGATTGGAGACAGAAAACCCAATTGGCACACCAAAAGAGATCTTACGCTGAATTTGATCCAAGTTGTGATGACCAAATCTATAATTGGGAAAAGATGAAGAGGGTCGTGGTGTCAATTTTCCGACCTTGGGTTGCCACCGCAAAGGCCCTTGGTGAGCTTTCTCACCTGGGGTGTTGGTTGAGTAAGCAGGCCAGCGCTACGTCTGCCGCACTGTCAGACCTCTTGGTGGACAAGGAAACCATCAGGCATGCCACACTTCAAAATAGAGCTGCAGTTCGATTTTCTATTGCTTGCCCATGGCCATGGGTGTGAAGACTTTGAAGGTCTTTGTTGCTTCAACCTCACTACTCACAGGACCTCTATCAAGGCAAATATTAAGAAGTTACAAGAACAAGTACAAGACATTAAAACCGAGAAGAAAGCTGCAGACTGGCTCGACGGACTCTTTGGATGATCGGGTGTTCCTGGCTGGGTCAGTTCCATCTTAAGGGGTTGATGTGGATTTTAATTATGATTATAATAGTAGCAGTGGCCTTTTTATGTTTTATGAGAATCATCAAAAAGACCATGGGAGAAGTCTTCTTAATAAACAAGAAAGGGGGAGTTGTAGGAAGTCGGTTGAGAGATGATGGGGAGGGAATGCTTTGGGACGACTCATATGTATAGGTTAGGGTGAGACAAGATCTTCTCCCCTGGTCCATTTTTTTTAATGTAAATATTGTGATGCCCGTCAGTGGTGGTTCACTCCTACTGTCTGGAAAGTTCTGTATTTCCTGTTTCCCCATTGTTCCCAGTTGTATGCCACTCCTTCCCTGTCTCCCCATTGGCTGTGTTTGTGTCACCCCATCCTGGCACCTCCCCTCATCCTTGATCCTATTGGTCCCTCGGTCTTCTTGCCCCCCCCCACCCTATCCCTGTTATATACCCTAGACCCTCCCCTGCTTGAGGCTCGTTGCCTCTGAGTCCCTTCAGCCTGTGGCTCTGTTCCTGCCTTGCCTGCTCTCCTGTTTCTGGCCATCCACCCAGCTATGCAGACCCTCTACCTCACCTTTCCTGGACCCTCTAATAAACCCAAGTTGGAATCTCAAGCAATGTGTCCCTCTAGTCACTTCTGGCTCAGCATTCTACACTATTACATCTGGCATCGGAGTGTCTGGTGGACTGTGGGAGCTGGCTGTCCCGACCAAGGGAGACACTCTTGGAAGGCAGTCACCCTGTCAGCACCTGCCCGGTGGCTGCGACTATGACTCAGTATCCTTAAATCAAGCTAAACATTGTATTTATGTAGTAACAATTGAATATTGGCTGTACTACAGAAGAAAGGATCAGAGAAGTATGTTTCATCTAGAGACTGTCTGGCAATGGTGCTTCCATAACTTGGGCAGAGCTGTTAATAAAGCTGTTTGACTGTTGCATACATTTCCTTTAATTGGTTGTAATTATGTCATTCCAAAACTATGGAGGCAACAGACAACTCTCATTTATTCTGCTCTAATCATGTGTTAATTTACTGGAAATTATAAGATATTGCTTACAGCGAAATATTGGCTTTTGTCCTCAAAGTGTCATTTTGAGCTGCAATGTATGTCATCAGTCCATCTTTTTACTCTGTGACTATAACTAAGCCAAGTAGGCTGACACCTTTACTTCACTGGCCACCAGTGTTTTAATGTGCATAGGTGCTGAGAAGAGTCTGTTTATATTTCACTTTGGAATGGATACAGCATTTTTTTTTTAATAATTATATTATACATCTCAAATGCTTGTGGAGGCTGCTTTCAAAATTGTGTCAACTACTGGAAGACCGGAAAATCCCTTTGTACATAGCTGCCTTGATATCTTTGAAAAAGTAATTATAATAGGCATTTGAATAAGAATACAATTCTATAACATTTCAAACTATTTGCTAAATAGCAATATTGAGGATTTTTCAGTTTGAAGCAAATAATTTTTTCAACAGCTGGAAATGTTTCCTATCATGTGGCATATATATGTGTATTGAGCTGTCTGGCGTGCAAAGTTGAATTTCTCTAAAGTCTTTAGAAAGAGATGGTGTACAAAACAGGAGGCTGATCTAAAATTTTAGCCTACAGTCAGCTGAGAATTATACTGTAATAAAAAGGGAAGTTTTTATTAATAATTTTTGCTCATAGTGTCTGTGTATTTGTAGTGTCACTCGGGTTTTCTTCCTGAAAAATGGGAAGTGCTGAGTGGTTCTTTCCTTGTAGTTGAGAGTGCCACTTGCGATTACATTCTCTTTTGTTGTGCTGTGTTCGCAAACTGTCAGTCCTCAGTGACGAAGGGGTTGCATATCTTTATCAATAATGAGACACAGATGGGAATCCCAGTCCCTAGATAATGTTTCAGGAGAGGACGCTGGAATTTCAGGTTTTGAGAAATCTGGAGGATTTCCTTTTTTTTCCCCCCAGCCAACATATTACCAATGCTCCACTTCGATTCTCTTCACTGTCTATTCATTGCACATCTGTTGTGTTCTGTCCAGGTAGTCAAGGGACAGATTTACTAGGCTTGCTGGTCTTTTAACTCCATGAATACACTTCATTATTTCACTTGCAGTAGGGAGAATTTTGTTCATTGTGTGCCATTAGCAGAAAACTCCAGGGAGATCAGTTTGACATTAGAAAACATTGGTCAGAACACTTGTTTTCTGAGCATTATTAAATGCATGTAGCTAGCAAATACAAGCTCTAGTACCTGGCTGGCTGTTTTTCACTTAGTCATAGAGGATCATAGATGTCAGTGAATGGTTCTTTGCTTTATGTTTGAAGAATCCTTTCAGACTGCACCTTACAACATGAGATGTCAGCCCATTTTCTGCAATGCTCAGTCAACAGTTCTCTTACCTTCCCCAGAGATATTGAGCCAAGTTTAATAGTGACAGGGGTCACAAGCACAAGTTCTCTTAGCATTTTTTTTTGCTTTCCAGGACTCAAGACTGCCAAAAGCATATTGTGTCTACTTCATTAACTGATACATATATACTGAAAAGTTAAGAAGATGAGACATATCCTTACTGGAACGTACAACTGAGTACAAGAGTTTAAGTTGTCTTGTCAACCCCAGTGACCCTTTTGCTGCTTTTCCACTAGTATAATTTCTGTTGTCTCAAAGTGATTCCATGGTATGTCCAAGAGAAAACCTTCACCACTGCATTTCAAGAGAAACATGATCTTGAAATATCATCAAAAATACTGTTAATGTAGAATATTGATTAATTTAATCCATTCTTCAAAAAGAAATTTTTCTGTGATCATAATAAAAAGCTGTGGTAAAAGGCAGTAATTGTGTTAATACTGGAGAGGTAGGAAGGGAGTAAATATTCTTCAATGACTTTTGAGATTTCTAATACAGCCAGAATAAGAAATTTATCACGTCATTATCAACTTTTCTTTACAGTCAAAGGTGTAAAACTTACACTGCAATAGATTCACACAGGATCACCTTAAGCTGGGATCTTCCTGTGTTGCAGGGAAACGTCCCACCCCTTAAGTCTCAATCCTATTCAGTTTATAGTTAGAAAATTATTCAAGTCAGTCTTCCCTATTTGAGGGTGCTTCACCAGGGAAGGTCATGGGGTGGTTCCGCAGCAGGCAAGTCACATATTTTTTTAGCCATTTTCGTAAAATTGCTTTTTTGTAAATATAGAAATTTGTAATTTCTAATGTGAATGATGAGAGATAGAAAAACCTGTCTGTAGGAAGGCACAGAAGCCACCTTGAAGGAGGGCTTGGTCTCCTTACTCACTGCTCTTCATAAAAATTTCAGGTTTTTCTCTTTTTATATTTTGACTTTTTATTCCTTCTTTAATCTTCTCAATGCAGAAATTTTGTCTTTTCTTTTTTTTTAAATTAAATTACCGTATTTTATTATAACAACAAAAACAATTATAGTGAAAATGGTGCAGTTATATTTACCTGCATTCTGCTACTCTATATTTGGTTTATATTTCTGCTAACCTATTGTTATGATTCACATCTGCCTACAAGCATAGCCTAGAAATTACCAATCTTTCATTATCAGGCTTAAATATCAAAGCCAAGAGAAAATATTTAATATATGAAACTGATCAGAGATTCATTTACCAGGCATTCTGGAGTAGCAGGCATTGCAATAAAGATTATTATTATACCGTGTTGGATAGTGGACACCTTTGTAAAGAAACTGTCGGTGTTACTCCTGTTTCGGAATGAGCTCTTGGCTTTTCAGACATTTAAGCAATCCTGGTTTAATCAAGCTTTGTGTTCACATCAAGCAGTTTTGAGAAGAGGTTTTCAGACTTTATAAAGTCAGCAGAAGTCATGAGGGAAGTTGAAAATAAGGAAAGAATTCCCATATACCATTTCAGTCCTCTTTGCTTTTCACAAGCACATGTAGATCCTTGTGAGCAAGTCAGCAAAACTGAACAATTAGTGGGCAGCATTTTTTCTGAGAAATCTGTGTGTGAACTGGCTTTTAAAAGAACCACGTAAGGCCATCCTTCCATTGCTAGACTTGATGGTACAAGCATTATGCCTGAAGTTAAATAGAGATAAAAACTGTTTTCACCTCTCAAGGAATGTTTCACAACCTTTATTTCTATGTCTGTGTAGTTGTCCTTACTCCAGATACTGAGGTCAAAGCTAATTCATTTTATGAAGCCTTCATTGTAAAAAAGTGCTGATGTTCCAAAGTAGGAAGATTTTTAACCCTACACAGAGGCACAATTGTGTATACCTATATGTCTTTACATATATAGAAAGTGAACAAATTCAGCAGTACATGTTGTTGGTAATGCAGATACTAGTTTTTAGATATATTTATCATGTATATTTCAAAATCATACTTGTGAAATACTCTTGGTCTTGAATATTTTTCTGGATATAAATCATCAGTGGTAATACTCCACAGAACAATGACAGCTATTTTCATGTTTTATCTTTTATTATACTATAAAGGTTTTATTTCTATAGACACTTCCAAGTTTGTAGATTTATTTTAGGGTTATTATTTATTTTTAGAGTTATTAGATTTTTGTCTGATAACAGGAGCTACAACTTTACTAACCAACCCTCTTGAGGAAAAACAAATTCTGTCATATAATTAGACTTTGTTTGATGTCCTTCTGCTTTTGTATTATATGAAACGATATCGTGATGATGTATCGTCACGATAGTGATGATTTGAGTAGAGACCAAACATCTGTTGGATGCAGAAACTCCTTTAAGTCCATTTGTCTTTATTCAAGAACCATGGTAAACGACTAAAGAAACTTACATCTTTTAATTCCTTTGAGAGACATCATTATTATAAAATATATGTGCCATGAATAACTTGCAAAAACAGCTTTAAAATGTAGGAAATTAGGGGTGAATGTAAGAAAAGAGCTCAAATATAGAAAATTCCATATTCTTTATAGTAGTAGCAATCTGTATTGAATTTTGTTTGTTTTTTTTTTTTTTTTTTTTGCAAAGGTGTCAGGCAGGTTTGGTCACTGTTCGGTAATATGAAAGAAGTATAAAGATCTACATAAGTACGTTACTGTTATTTTAATTTTTAAACAGCTATTCTTTCAAGACACAGTGTTATACATTCTTATGCCTATTTCCTGTCATGATTTTTCCTTCTTTGCATTCTTATGCCTATTTCCTGTCATGATTTTTCCTTCTTTGTATTCTTACGCCTATTTCCTGTCATGATTTTTCCTTCTTTGCATTATCTATGTGGAATTAATGGTGTCAAAAACTATCAGCTACTGTTTCATCACAGTGTATTATTTTATGCCTGTATAATGTGCCAAGACTTTTATTACTTTGTTTTGTGATGTGTGAATGGATGAGAAGTATTATGAATACTATATAACTTGGTGCATGGAAATGGGCTTGCTTTTGCTCACAACAAAAAGAGACCATTGATAAAATTCTTTTTTAAGATTACTACAAAAAGTAAATCAAAATACGTCTGCCTTGTGTTACAATTGTCAGAGTCCCCATAAAAATAACTGATGAGTAGCCTGCACAACTTCACCTCCCATTGATCTCTATTTAGACAGGAAGAAAACTTTTTTCCAGGTTGAAATAATTACAATAAATAAGACAATTAATAATATACACCGTGACAAGAACCTGCACTATTCTCTTTTAGATGACCAGCTGGAAACTGTATATTTCTTTAGTACATGCAGTTCGGATTTTAAGAGTAATGTATGGAAACTAGATAAGAGTACCCTAAGCTTTTCTTTTATTGATTAATCTTTATGTTATAAATGGTTTTCTAGGCAAGAGACATTGATTAGAAAATTAAAACTCCAGAGATTTCTTGGGTTTCTATTAGTGTGTTCAATAATATATTGTACTACAAATTTCCTTTACTGAAACACTTTATTAGTTTGATGAGAAAAGCCTTCATTTAGATTACAGCTGATTGTTTGAGGAACATCGGTTTTTTGAAAGCAGGTGAAGTCCTATTGGCAACTTATGGCTTGGTCAGAGGCACTCTTCCCTGGGTTAGAATCTGTCTGGATGACCAGGCCCAGAGAGTGAAGGTGAATGGAGGCTGGTCAGCAGTGGTGTTCCCCATGGCTCAGTACAGGGGCCAGGCCTCTTTAATATCTTTGTCAGTGATCTGGATGAGGAGTTTGAATGTCCCCTGAGTCAGTTTTCAGATGACACAAGTGGGAGTGTTGATCTGCTGGAAAGTAGGAAGGATCTGCAGAGGGATCTGGACAGGCTGGATTGGTGGGCCAAGGCCAGTTATGTGAGATTCAAGAAGGGGAAGTGCTGGGTCAGAAGTTTGGGTCACAAGAACCCCAGGCAGTGCTAAGCGCTTGAGAAAGAGGGACTGTAAGGATATTATTGGAAAAGAACCTGGAGATGCTGGTCAACGGCAGCTGAACATGAACTGTCATATGCCCAGGTGGCCAAGAAGGCCAATGGCATCCTGCCTTGTATCAGGAATAGTGTTGCCAGCAGGACCAGGCAGTGACTTGTCCCCCTGAACTCTGCACAAGTGAGGCCACAGCTAGGGTGCTGTGTCCAGTTCCCTTCCAGTTCCAGGGCCATGGGGCCCTGGAAAGAAGGACATTGAGGTGATGGAGAGTGTCCACAGAAGGGCAATGGAGCTGGGGAAGGGTCTGGAGTACAAGACCTATGAGGAGCAGCTGCAGGAGATGGGGTTGTCCAATCTGGAGCAAAGGAGGCTCAGGGGAGACCTTACCACTCTGTACAACTGTCTGAAAGGAGGCTGTAGCCAGGTGCGGGTTGCTCTCTTCTCCCGGGCAGTCAGTAAAAGGACAGGAAGATAGTCTCAGGCTGTGTGCAAGGAGAGGTTCCATTTGGATATAAGAAGGGCTTTTTTCACTGGAAGGGTGGTTAAGCATTGGAATGGGCTGCCCAGGGAGGTGGTGCAGTCACCGTATTGAACATCAGGTTTTCAAGAATGACTGGATGAGGGACTTAGTGACATGTTTATTTTGGCATGATGATGTCTGTTTGTGGTTGGGCTTGATGATCTTGAAAGTCTTTTCCAACCTTAATGATTTTATGATTCTATGAAATTAAAAGGGAAAAGGAGTCCTATAAAATCAGAACTCCTTAACTATTCTGTGAAAAAACACATTTTAAAATTTTGGAGGTTATTCTGCTGAAAACCCAAAGGACCTGTATGCACAGAAAGTGGCTAGAAATCTTCACAGTACAAGTACAAATAATGCTAACCATGGTATTTATCTTAGCTTTGTGTTAATCTGTCACTGTCTAAACATTGGCAACCTTTGCCTGTGAAGCACTGATCTGATGGATTTTGTCAAGGAAATATATAATTTACTAATGTTCCTATCCTAATTAAAAGCTTGCTGTCATGACATTCGTGAGGT
>VXBC01003708.1:21555-33781 GCA_013399945.1 Ploceus nigricollis
GCTAAATGAAAAACTGTTCTTCACAGTGATAACAGGAAATTCACATTCCTGCCCAGTTCACAATGTTTTTCCTAGTCATTGCGGGTGAAATTTGCTATTGTGCAGAGAAGTGGCACAAGATCCAAGGATTCCTTAAAGGGTGCCTGAAAGCATTGTGTTCTGGCCTGGTTATTTACTCCTACATTCTGCTGTGTCTTTAATGCATCACAGAAAATGTGAGTGGCCTTACTGCTATTCTTGTCTCAGGGTTAATGTCAGTTAGGACTGGAGGTAAGGGAGCCCAAGCAGCTGCTGTTGCAGAGTGATGCTTCAATCAAAATCAGGGCTCAGCTGCTTGAGGTGCCATGAAGTTTTTGGCAGCTGTGGCAAAGAGTTCTTACAAGCTACTGTAGTGAAATATTGCAGAAACATCTTGTTTTCTGGTATGCTGGATAAAAGACAAAAGAGAGAGGCAGGTGGGAAGGCTTTTCCAAAAAGTATTGGGATTGGAGATCTGAAAGATTGTATGAGACATGTAGGCCAGACGGAACAAGTGGTGACACTGAATGGAACACATCACATTTTATAGGCCTTTAACAATACCACCTTTGAAAGCAGTGAATCCATCTGCTCAATTCATTGAAGTGACAGTAACAGTCTAAACTCATCTCTACTTTCTGGTTTGTAGTGAAAACACATATTGCTTTTGAATATCCCAAGGCATTATTGTACCAAGTAAGAAGTTATTTGAACACATTTGTTCCTAGTTGTTTTACCACAATCCTCAGTGCTCACTTCAGTCTCAGATATTAAAAAAATGGCAATAATTTTGAAAGATATCAATTGCACAGCAAAAGGAAAAGTGGTCATAAACTTCTTTTATACAAACAGAATGATGACTTTATGAGAATTTTTTTTATAATGATGAAATCTATTGTGTGGACACCAATAGGTCATGCAAAACTAGAGCTTGTTCTTCCTGAAGTTCAGTGGGCAGATAGACATAACATCAGTCTTGCAGAAGGCCAATGATATGCATATAATGGCTTTTTCTTTGAAAGTGTTACAGATTTCAGGACAAGGTAGCGGTTGTGATTATAAAGAGTTTCAACTCCTAACAGTAAGGAAACAAAATTGCTGGAGAAAGTAGGACTCAAAATGTAAACCCATTCTGACTTTCTCCTCTCCATCTCAACACACCTTTTTTTTTTTTTCCTCAGCCATTTGGTTCATCTATTGCCTATCTGCTCTTCCTGAGGTTCACTAATATTGTGTTCTGCAATGGCCTGATGCTTTAGGGTTCTTCTGGGTATTCGGGAGACTTTTCTGTAAAGCCATGTATAAAGTTAATACGTGGTCTCCCAAAGTCTCCCATGTAAACTGTGCTATTGTATTTGAACAATGAATTCATCATATCTGCTACTCTGGATGTATATAATCATCCAGATTAGATAACATATTCTCTATTTACCTCAGTTTTTAAGGAAGAAGTTACTGCAGAGTTGGAACAGAGAAAACCCCATGTGCACTAAGCCTACAGCTCCGTCTGAGGTGCACTCTGCATTACTGTGCTGGGTGCCAAATCCTGTGACTGTTCACCATTTCATCTACCTTCCTTCTCCTGGATATGTTCTGCAACCATGTCATGCTTACAAAATATAGGTAGAATAGATACGGGTTCTTTCAAAGGCAGCTAATTTTGGCTGTTGGCAATGGAATGCCGGGTTTAATTCTAATTGGATTTGTAGGCTTGATACTTTTCTCCCTCATCCATGCTGATCTCATTCATTTCCACTGTGGGAAATCCTACCTTAAACTTAGCTACCAGGAGAAAGAAGTTTTAACCTTTAGTTGGTCAAGTACTTAACTGTTATTCCTGCTTTTTTTTCCCCTGACTCTTTCTTGACCTTGTCATCCCTAAATATTTTACTCCAGTGGTGGTCCCAAGCAGATACATGTGGAATTTCCTTTTCCCAGCCAGAGCAACACAGCTTGACTTAATGTATAAAAACTGTTGCACAGCAGTGCTCTAATCCAGTGGTTTATTCAGCTGCATATCCACTCTGTCACCTGTAGACTTGTTTCTTTTGCTGCCAGAATTATGCTGATATCTGCTTCAGTTTGTCCAGACAAAAGAAAAGCGCACCATCAAAACCAGGTATAGTGGTCACATGGATGTTTATACATTGGTTTTTATTTTATTTTAAAATTTGCCATTTCTCCATAAATATATTTTGCTTGCAAATAATTTATTTCTTGGGTTTAGTTTTATGATTTCCTCATATTTCCTCCTTAACTGTAACAGCTTCTCTTTTGATTGAAACCCAATGTTGTTATTAATGAATTTATCTTTGCAAGGATTATTAAGAAAAATATGAACTGGAAGCTCATTTATTTAATTTCTTCCTCCTTCCACCTCTTTCAGTATTTATTTTTCCTGTCTAACTTTTTTTACCAGCAGCTAAATAAATGTATGATAAGCCAGCCCTCTGAGCTACATAAACCACTCTGCCCCCTTTGTTCTCCTCATTTTGTTGTGTCCCACTTTTGCAGAAAAATTGCTAGAGCACAAAACCAAAACTGCCAAGCTGATTGTTATCTTTTTTGTCTGGTTGTTCTGGGTGGCACTGAACATCTTTGTGCATCATTCATGGTCACTGGAGAGCACTGAAGCAGAGCTGTTGACTTTTCTGGCAGATTATTAAGTTTCCTCCCAACAATTAAAAAAATTAGAAGCAAAGATTTTTCATGAAAACACAGTTTTACATACAGGTGTCAGTTTGTTAAAAATTTTCTCTTCTGTCAAGCACTCATTTGTAAGGTGTGAAACTGTAACAACTGCCTGAGATTTGTAAGTCTAAGGCCTTGAAGTACAATCTGATTTGAAAATGGAAATTATTACATAAATATTTCCATCTTTGTTCAGTCCTGTCCTGCCCTGACTTGTGTCTCTTTGCATTAAGGGTTGTTGACAAGAAAACATAGGGTCTAAAGGAAATTAGAACTGACTACTGCTTTTCATTCTATTTAGTTGCTATAAATGTGCCTTCTGCTGTTTCTTTTGAAATTGTTCTGCCTGTGTAACAGAAATTATTTAGTTTGTAGACAAAAAAACTATATAATTATGATTAAATAATAATTAGTATTAGAAATTAATGATCATATGCAAATCTCTAGCACAAATAGCATTACTTTGCATTAAAAGCTGCATAACTGATCTAAGAAACACGTTTCATTCTGCTTGCAAAGCTGTTTTAAATAAGACCTAATCCAAATAATGAGTTGTATCAAAATAGAAAAAAATACATGAGGCAAGACTGCCAAATTATTTATCTTTCATTAAAGGAGAAAATCACACATAATTATCTATGCTATATGAGCACATTTGCTGTAAGTCGGCATGGAATTGAACAACAATAACCATAAAAAATGCAACCCAGAACAAAGCTGAATCTAACTAGCTATTATGAAATAAATGCTAGAAGAGGGAAAACTGAACAAGGAAAATATTCACTAAATAGTACTATATTCTCCATAGTCAGAAAGGACTACTCATAATTTAAAAGTACAGAAGCCAAATTATATGCTTGGAACTTATTCAGTGAGTGGTTATCATGGATATCTTCATAGCTTTCCCATAAACAAATAACAATAGAGCCCCTTTTTAAATTAAAGGATGTTGATGCCTTGAAATTAAGTAGGGCTGTGATGCTTTGTGGTTTTATTCAGACATTTTGGAAAGATTAAATAGTAAGCACAGAAGGAAAATATGAGCTCTGAATTTGCATTTCAAAACATCTTTTCCTTTTTGTTCCTAGTTAAAATCTGTTCAGTAGCTGACACATCTGAGCAGCATAAGGTGATGCAGTATCATTTCTGAGCTTACAAAACTGTAATCAGGAATACAGCCACCTTAAGAACTGTCCATTACCTGTGATTAGTATATGAGAATTTCATTTTCTACACCATTACCAGTTCATTGGCAGCTGTAAATATATAAAAAGCAAGATGTGTTTTGAAGAGTTTCAGTAAAAGACAAATTACAGGGCTTTATATCCTTCTAGTAGGAGTACATGCTGTAGCACATAATAATAGCATAAACCCCTCAATTTGAGCACTTTACAGACCAGGATGCTTGTTCCATTAGCTTAATATTTTAATTAAGTCTCTGCGTTTCAAGATGAGATTGCAGAAATTGTTTAATTCCATTGACATATCAAGCAATAGCATGAAAAACATTCATTATTATTATCCTGATAGAAATTGTAGTAAGCTCTTCAAGAGTTCTGAACCAAAAGACCAGAAATTTAGAAAAAATTAGTGAAGTATTTCATTTAGATGAAAACCAAAGAAACTTTAAAATCTTCTCAGTTTAAGAGAACTATAGAGTGTGTTAGCAGAATAAAACTCTATAAAATTTAGTGGTGCCTCTTCCTTACAATGGCTTTGCATTTCTTAATATAGTTATCTGGGAATGAAATTTTCTTCAGTTGATATCCTGGTCTTATTTTCTTTCTTGGGCAGATACTCACTGAAATAATGTATTTTACTCATCACTTCTTGGATAGTGACTGAACACCTAAGATGAGCCTGAAAGAAAATTCTGTATTTTTATTTGCTTGTATTTCTTGTTGTTCCGTTGTTACTTACTGAATGTTCTTAATTTTATATTAGGGTTGATTGCACCCTGGATGCATAAAAATGAGTTTGTTGGAACCAAATCATTTCTTCAAGCAAAACCTGGCAGAAATATTTTAAATATCTTGTATTGACATTTTGAAAATTCTGCTTATGCCGTAAATTTTAATTATAGACCAAAACCTGCTTCATATTTTTGGAATTGCTTTGCAATATGAAAAAAAGCCTTTCATTGTTCTTCATATGGTATTCTACTCACAGTTCACCAGTGCTGAAAAACTGTACATTTCTGTGGTCAACCTCTCTTAAATATATGTATTGTTTTCTTTGCCAGTAAGTTTTTAGAAGTGATCTCTCTAATGCTCTAGGTACTCGATTTATATATAGTAGCTCAGAATGAAATGAACAAGAAATAATGAAGATATTTAAAATTATCAAATATGTGAGTCATATTGCTAAATTCGGAAGCTTTCAAGAGCGTGAGCCATTCTTAACAATTTGTGCACAGCTGAAAGTATTCATGTCAGCTCTCCTGCAACCAGTAGGGATTCAAAAAGATGGTTTGCAGGGAAGAGATAACCCCTGGGAAAGACAAAAAAGGTGATTTGCTATGACTTGGATGATTATATGATTCACCATCATATTCCCTTGACAACTGCAGCATATACAATGAGGGTTATAAATAGCTTGTGTCACTGCTGCTGTGTTCTAAGAAGACTTTCCAGAGGAGTGGTGTAGGCTTGTTTCTGCTTGCTTATTTGTCACAGTTTGTGTTTTGGATTCTCCTAAATCTTTGTTCTTTGGATCTGGGTTACTCTGGGTGAAATCCTGCAGACAAAGCCCACATGTAGCTGACTTTGCTGAGAATTTGCACATGAAGATGAAATTTGGGACTCCATGTGTTAATTTTCAGTCTAACTTCAGTGATTTCTGAAAAGAGAGCAGATGAGGGTGTAATTAATAGTGAAATCCTCGTCTACACAGCAGACCTGTTTCTACAATCCTTTGAGCTTTTACTCAGGGGAATGAGGGAATACTTGAAATCTGCATCATGCTTGTAGCTGAAGAATAAAGTCTTTATTTTGATTTGCTTTAATATATTATCAAATTTATATATTATTACCTATTTATATGAATGCATAAAATGCCACAAATCTTTATCAAAAACCAAAATAAAATCTATTAGTCTTGGCTTCTTCCTTTCTCCGATTGGAAACTTCAAAGGTAATTTCTAGCTGGCAGTCTATGGAAAGAGAGGTGGAAAATGTTAAATAATTTTCTCCATCTCTCTTCTGTGGTCCATATTTTGGGCAGGCCTTCCTTATTCACTGATACTTGGATATAACTTCTACAAATTCTGCTGCTTTTTTCAACATACCTGTCCTAAGTTACTGCATGAATGGTCTTGTGTCTTGATCACAAGATAAACTGTATTCCCTTAGTTTTGTTCCTCTGTAAGGAAAGACAATCTATACACTGTGTATGAAGTGCTTTGTACAGCAGGTTTCTTGGAGAATACAGACAAACAGACTGTAAAATCTTCTATAGCTGCTGACGATATATCTACATGTGAAATAAGGTTAAGGTATGGGGGAAAGGCTAAGAAGACAAGAGATGAACAAATGTGTCTCTTGCTTTGGGTAAATCTTGGCACATCTGTCAGTCTGCAGAATCCAGCAAAGTGAGCTTGCTTTTAAAGTGCCTGCTATTGTGGCTTAGTTCTAGTTCCCTTATTCAAACGTGAGGATTTTTTACTTCTGAGGATGCAGTGGAGGATCTCTAACAAAAAACCAGAGGAATAGGTTCTTTCATGTGACTGCTTCACTTCAAACTCCCCAGTAAAGCTGTCTTTCAGTCAGTGCTCTCAGTGAACAAATTGTCTTGGGCTTTTACAAATACACACGGAGTTCAGAGCAATTCTGGTGTTAATATGAACCATTTGGAGAAGTCTTATCAAAACAAAGCTGAAAATTATCTCCCCAGAAAAAGCTGACTAAGGTAGAATGCTGTCTCTTTGTAATTGCTTATATTCTAGGCAGGGGTAGAGGGTAGGAGGGATTGCTGGGTTGGACAGTCAGATATTAGTCTGAAGATCAGTTTTTCAGCTCAAAATCTTATGATTTTAATACACCACAGCCAGGTTTAACATGTTGTAATATTTGATTTATGAAAATAAATATATTTTAACATTTTAAGCTAAAGAGTATTAGAAAATTAATGCTTATCATGGTTTTAAAGTTCTTTCTGGGAATTGGTAGTAGAATGAATGTTTTATTCCCCAAATTTAACACAAGATGTGGAGCCCTTTTCTGATCCAGCATATAAAATAGTGTAAGTAGGACCAATCAATCCAAATAAGGCTCTTTGCATTCTTTTGAATAAAGATGTACTGATGTGTGGAACTGCCAATGGAGTTACATGGTGTAACTCCAAGAGTCCGGCTGACCTTGAATTTGGAGTGTCTCTTCATGCAATGTGTACTAGGGGGACAGACTGATTCTTTAGGTTTTAGTTAATTAAGTGGTCAAATTGTTTTTAAGTGGCCATTGAAATGAATTGAACAATGAAACCCATTCCAGCCCTCTTCCATCTGCCAAAACACTCAACAACACATTCTGGAAGGGGTAAATCCAACTGTATTCTCTTTACTGCCATTGCCTCTGGGGAAAAAGGTTGGGAAGCAGGACTACTTGCTTTCTTTCACCTGTCCTCAATTCTAAGCGCTGGGATAGGCTGCTGTTGGTCAGCATTAATTTAAGATACCATATTATTAATTTTTGAGTATGAAAGTGTAATATATACAAAAGATTATTTTTGCACTAGTAGCAACAATTAATACTTTTAAAATATTTCTTTTGAAAAAGAACAGATAATTCACAAATATTTTAAAGTAAAAAATAGCTTAACTTCCCTTAAAATATAAATTTTGGTGACAACAATGGAATATCCAGGCTGTCAATGTTTTCCTTGTGTTTGCAGTATCTATATCTCTGTCCCTTGAACATGTAAGTCCAGCCTTGACTTTATTACAAAATTATTATATGAGGCACTGTGAAAAGTAAAACTGAACTTCCAAACAACACCAGTTGTCTTCATCTGCCCTCTTCCTCATTTCTGGGAAACAAGACTATGGAAGGAAGCACTTGAAAATTTTAAAGATTAGCTACTTGTTTGGATACTATTAAAGTACTGAAAGGGTTAACCATGTAACTAGATACGTGCATGAATATTCATGTTGATGGCAAACACCTTCTTTTGTCCAGGGTTGCAGAGACTGCAGAGGTACATAGCCCCAGGAGGCTGAGCTGAGGTGTTGAAGTGGCCTCCAAGTTAAGAGTGGGAGGACTCTGTAGTCCCTAAAGCCAGTGCTTCCGGAAAGAAAGCACTGGATATACTAGAAAGTGTATGAGTCAACACTCTGGGTCCCCAGATGATCTGAATATCGTAAGGAAAGTCTCTCCATGGAAAGCCCTAAGAACCATGATGGATTCACTTTGCAGGGCACTCATCTACAATTTTTTGACTTCACATGTTTATGTCAGCTTTCTTCAGGTAGTGCTGAAACATCAGCTTGATGAGAACAAATATTCTCATGTATGTTTGAGAACAACATACATGAGAAGTTTACCAAAAGACCTAAAGCTCAGAAGATGCTTTACCATAAATCTGATATCACAAGACCATCTAGGCTCAGTAAAATAAATATAAAAATTATGATACAGTCCCTAAGGATATATACCCAAACTATTGCAAAATTCTCTCTCAAGAGGGGAATTTTTGAAATTTCTCAATAATATTTGGACTTTGTTGTCACAAGAGGTTCAGACTATGAAGGTGTCCTGTGGACAGTAACATATTCTGTCACCCTTAGTTTTGCAGGATGAGTCTGTTATGATGTTGTTCATTTTCATTAAAGTGAGCTGGAAATTAGTAATGCACAAGGCTAACTAAGGATAAGGATATATAAGGATAACTATAAATCCTCATGATACTAAATTTTTCCACTTCATACATTTTAACTTTTTCAGATGGCAGCATTTCAAAATTCCAGGGGAAAAAATCATGTTAAACCCATTTGAAAATGAACAAATTCTTATGTTCTCTCTCACTACTCTTGCATTTGCAAGAATTTTACCCATTTATAGGCTTTGCTTTCTTAAATGAAAAAGAACAACCTTTTCAAAACCTCTTCCAATCATCTCCCTTCAAAATAAAGGAATCACCAAACACATCTGGTCTGACATACTAGATTTCAATTTAATGTCATTCAAATGGAGATAAGTGCTGAAAACAGAAGTGTTTAGAGCAAAAAACCAAATTCAGCTTTCATACATCTGCTTCTGTCTATAAAACCTGGAACCAATAATTAATTATATCCCTTGACTATTCAGAAGTGTGCCACCTTTATTTGAAATAGATTTAACTTTACTGAGAATAAACACTTTTGAAATTAGAGATTAATTTAGAATTTGCCCTCACCATCCTATTTATACATCCATTTAAACTGACATTGCAGCTGAAGCACCCTTAATCAAGCAGGGGTTGACTATGGCATTGTTCTGGCATTTGCTGATGCTTCAGCATTTGATGGGGTACTAAAGATATTAACAGAGAAAAATCCCATCACATGTGGCATGGAATGTTATAGCAAAAATGTGTAACTCCTTTTGGTTTGACAATTTGAAAATTATTTAAATATGTTCAGGAACACAAAAAACTTTCACAACTTCAATGCTTTCCTTGGAAGTTTGTGGATTATACTTCATAGATCAGTGACCTTGTTGGGGTGCCTTTTTAGGTTTCTGTAAAAAAGTATGGAATGCAGGCTTTATACTATTTCTAGCTTCTTTCCATTCAGTCAATGAAAAATGTGTATGAAGTTCTATTTGGTCTGACTGACATAAATTTTTTCACTAAGGATTAGTGGTAACTATATCTTAAATTAGTTGGAAAGGAATATGGTTGGAAATTTGATAGATTGTATAATGAATGGCATGTTGTTTCTGGGATTAGCTTACCTTATGATTCATAATAAAGGGAAATACTAAATTGCAAGAGATATTCAAACTCGAGGCTTTAGATTTTACTTCTTCCTGAAATTTAGTGCAGGTTAGTGTAACACAGTGTTACCTGGTATTACAGTCCTGGTTTCCCTGACTCATAGTCAGGCTCAGGCTGCAAATAACCTGAGATTACACAGTACATGTGTGTATGTTTGTGTGGAAGTGAGCAGTCTATGAAGAATTCAGCTAGTATTTAAAGTTAGTTTTATTACTTGTCAAGTAAGACTTCACAGACACAGGCTTTTCAAATTACCACAAACAGGCATTTTAAAGAAGTTGGCACCATTATTTTAGCTATTTTCTCACATCTGCTTCTTCACAGAGTCTAATAATGGTAGAGTTTGATTCAGCTTTCTTGTGTCAGTTTAACTGTGCATGTAGGATTATCTTTGACAGATGATTGGTATCTTGAAAAAAAAAATCTAATCCAGAGATCCTTGAAGTGAATGAGAGTTTTTCATTTTTTAATTTAGTGAATGAACTTTCCTGGGTTTTTTTCGAGTTTAGAACACAAAAATAAATTCATTTTAGTCAGAAACACAGCAGTATTCCTTGCTAACAGGAACAAGTGATCTCACAAATTCTAACATCTTGTCTAGGCCCATGTCGATTTCACAGCATTCCCACTTAGACATTGCACCTCCATATAATGTCTGAAATTACTAAACTTGAACCAGGATTTTGGAAGAAATCTATGTGAAAAATGAAGTGTACAGAAATGTTTGAAAATATACACTGCTTTCCAAAATTTCTTATGTTCCACATTTGTTAAATATCCTCCATCAGAATTTTGTCTCTAAAGCAGCTTCATGCAAGTGATCACATTGGAAAGTCTTTTTGATTTTTAACAGTCTGCAAGGCATTCAGCCTTTTTTTTTCCTTTAGGAAAAAGATGAAGTTGTGTTACTAAGATACCTTCAAACACTTCAAGGAGTGGTGCTGAGAGCTGCAATGCCAGCTCAGTCAATCCTCTGATATTTGCTGTTATCTCCATGCATGTTTACAGCAGCTGACATATGAAAAGCCTGGGAATAATTTGAGTTTGCAGGCTATGAAACAAGCCCATTTTGGATCTGAATCTGGCTGTCAAATCACTTTGTTGGGTTAATCTGACACAAAATGAAAGCGCACAAATGAAAGCAACTTTTGGCAAGCCTGAAAAGATGGGCACACATCTGCAAGGCGAGTGATTAGCTTAGTGGTGTCCTTTCAGAAATCACCTAGGAACCCCTTCCCCCACCCATACAGAAAGTAGTCCTTTTTGTTCCTCAAATGTTTATTTATAGGATTATAATAGGGAAACGGAGGAGAGAGGGCTTGGGACTTTGATGATAGTGGAAGTCTGTACACCCCAAAGGTGGTAAAGTAGATAAGCATTATAGGATTAAATGGGCATGACAAATTTGTGTTTCAATTGGGGACACCATTTCAGGCAGAGATTTTCCTTTGGCTGCAAAGTAGAAGATTTAACTAATATATTCTGCAAAGGAAAAAATCAGCAAAGGTGGGAGGTTTTTCACTGACAAATGATTGATTGCCTTTGGAAAACAAAGGAAGGAGTGGTGTGCCAGGGGGGTGGTACTGCTCCTCTGTGAATGCCTGGCGGTCTGGTCTTATGTCTCACACTGTTGTTTACTTTTACACAGTGCCTCTCAGGCCAGGATGCGCAGAACACTGTATATCAAACAGATATACATGTATTTGGGGGGTTAGAAGAGGATTAGGTACAAAATTCGTTTCTAGCAGTAAAATATGCTTTCTCAATATCTTGCTTAGTGTTTGAAAGATCTTGCTTAGTGTTTGAAAAAAGCAGAGAAGGCAGAACAGGAGGAGGAAGGGCAGGTACAAATACATTGAATGTTATAAAGAAGACTATGAAATTCAAAAAATGAAGAGTGAAAAGATCATATTGGTAACCTCAGTTGTTCTCAAAGATTAACCTTTCATTTTGTGGTGGCTATGAATTCCCACAGGAGTGGTAAATGTTTTGCCCTAAACAAAAACCAGTGGCCTACTCCTGAGTTATGGGCATCAAACATCAGCCTCACTGTGACGTTGCGTCCATGCCACACCTACTGCAGCAGGAAGCTGCTGAACCAGAGCAGAGTTTGTGAACAAACTTGCCTGTGTTTGATAAGGTGAACTATTGCACTGAAGGTGTGATCATCTTTTCGGAAAACAGAACATACCAGAAATACCCTGTGTTCTATGTCCTCCATTTCCAGTGCCTGCTAAGAAAGAATGCAGATATTATGGGCTGCAGCAATGGTAAATTAACTCAGCAGACAGTGTACACTGAGGTGGGGACTTACCTTTCCTACCTTACTGCTGAGTTGAGTTTGGGTGGTTGTCCTTCAGTGTAACAGGCAGACACAATAGAAAAAAGCAAAGCAGGACAGTAGGTGTTCTGTACACCCTGAGGATGCCTGTTCAGCTTGCTTGGAAATAAGGGCAGAAAACTTCCCATATTTGCTCTCCCGACCTCTGGTTTTTACAGCAGAAGAAAACTTTTTTTACCTCCTAAACAAATATGCTGTTAGCCACAA
>VXBC01003708.1:48329-65294 GCA_013399945.1 Ploceus nigricollis
CAGAGAGGTGTGCAAATTACTGTGACTTAACTTTATATTTTCCATTATTTAATAGCTAAGCAAGTGAAAAATGATAGAGTTAAGCATGTTAATAAAGTTTTTTGAATGCAGCAATCTGAAAAATTGATTAGATGCCCATAAACTGTTTGAGTCCTTAATTCGGAATGACAAAGGGAATGTTTTTATCAAAATACTGTATCTCAGTGGAACCTACAAATGCACAAAATTATTTAATTCAGCTCTGCAATGACATTTGCTATAATTAAGAAAGCAGTAATTTTTTAAAAATTATTTTCTCNGTCATTTTCAGCTCCCTCAATTAAAACAGAAATAGTTTGAACTTTGAAGTCCCATCTTTCAGATGTCCTGTGTGTAAAAGCATATGCTGACATTAATTTTGATTAAATATGACCTCTGAATACTCATCTTTCCATTATTTTTAGCAAGGCAGCTTCCACCTGCACCTTTTCTGAAAGGCATCAGTACGTGTATATTAAAGTTTGACATTTCTTTAGTTCCCCTCTACACAGGGAGCGACTTTCCGAGTGGAGGTTAGCAATCTGTTTATGCATAGTGTTGAAGTAATATCCTTGATTTATCCCCTTGGCCCCTAAAGTGAGAGAAGATTAATTTTTAATTGAAGGAAACAGAGAATCAACCATTGTAAGGGTGGTTTTGAATTTCTGAGGGACAAAAAATGAACAAATGAATCTGTGAATTTTGTTTTCAGATCTACATGTATTCTATTTTGAATTTATAAAACTTAAATGAGACAAATGTTTAAAATTCCTTCTGTCTTAGCTCTAAAATGGGGAAAATTTCCCTTTCTAATACTCCTCTGGCATTTCAGTTAATGTATATTGATTTATACCAGTAGAACAACACTGAACTTTTTTACACGCCAGACTGATTTTTTCCCCCCTTATCACACAGACAGCAGACTACATCCAAAGCCCAACAACAAATTCTGCATTTAGTTGCACTGAACACCCCACACATATCTCTCCACTATGTGGTATGAAGAGGAACAAAATGGCTAGAAAAGCCCTGAACTTCTGGAAAGGGAACTGTAGATGTTTTTCTGTGTGCTGTTTCCAGGAGACCTCTCAGCACTGTCTCAGGTGCAGGGGTCTGAAGCGTGACTGGAATATGGAAGACTATCTTAAAAAGGAAATAAGACCTCATTTCTTTTATGCTAAGAAAAACCAGTTCCAACTAAATAGGTATGAATTACAACAGAATAACTGGAGGCTGTTCTTAAAAGAAAACGAGAATTGGGTGTGTAACAAGGATATCACTCTGCCTTCTAAATGAAAAGCCATATATCCATTCCTTCTAGAATGCTTCTTTTGATTTCTTGCCCCATGAAATTTAATTAATTTCAATGATCTTTGCAATATTAAGATCTTTTAACTAGATTCATGCTAAAGCTCTCATTTCTTATTTCAGATTATTTTAAAACACAAATGTGACTTTCATGCATGACATGAGAACCACTCCAAACTTCGATTAATTTTCATTTAAATGTACTTTACAATAAATCCATTTTGCTGTTATAAATCATCAATGTCAACTTATTTGAAATAATGCAATGTAAAAACATTAAGATGATTGCAGAAAGTGGAAAAACAGCCAATGCACTTAATTCCATTAAGGTTGAAAAAATTTTATTTTACTGAATTGTCTTGGCTTTGGTTCTGAATAATAAGAATCAGTAGAAAGCTTTTCTTCTGATAGGACGGTACAATCTGATGGGGAAACACCTAAAATTTTCATCCAACTGAAATACATATTGTAAATCAATATAAACACCTAGAACATAATATGCAATAAAAATTATGTGATATTACACTAATCTAATGTAGCCAAAATAGAGATCCTATGGGGAGTTTACACTACACAAAGTGTTGGACACAGCCAATACTCAAAATTTCTACCCCAAAAAATTAAGACTAAAACTTGGCTGTGTTTGGGATCTTCCTCCTGTTTCTTTTTTATGTTATTCCTCATTACAAGATAGGTGGGAAATATGGTTTCAGTTCCCCAACACCTGCAGGGAGAAATCTTCATTTAGTTGGGCTACAACACAGAATTCATCTTTATCAGAATGTTCTTTTGTTATTAAAATGATGGGATTTGATCATATACTTTGTTCAGCCTGTCATGCAGGTTTGTAAGAGAGGACATGATGTAGCGTTTTATCCTATTTTTATCATTGATTTATTATACTTAAGACTGACAATAAAAGCTTAGCTGACCCACAGGAACAACTTGCATGTTGCAATAATATATGAAATTAAAGTACCTCATAAAAATTGTTTAGTTATAATTATATAATTTTCTCTGGAATAATTTTTCTCGCCTAATTGAGGTGAGGTGTCCTATTGTCTTCCACTCAGCTGCTATTTGTACTAATGTAAATACAGTTTGATTTAACACTAAATCAGAAATAGCAGCAGTTAAAATGAAGCAATTTCAGAACAATTAGTGCCAAATCATGAAAACTGAAACCAAAGAAATAATGTGATAGACATACTGGGTCAAAGCAGTCAACAAGCTGGCTCAGCTTGTGCTTAAACTAAAATCATTCTTACGTGCTGATGAACAATTTATCAGACTAGCAGATGAAGGACTTTTATACAATGTTAGCAATTGAGTACATCAAGACTGCAAGATTTCTTATGTAAGAGTTAGACGAGTGTTTCTGTAAAGCAACTGTCCTCCAAACACCTGTTATCTAACGAGGCATGTAAAATCAAGATATAATTTATATTCTTAAAGGATGAAGGGATTCTTCAATTAACAAGTTATCAAAATGCAAAGTATTAGCTTTATAAGCAATTTGCGTTGCAATGAGCAGATGTAACACAGATGAGGGCTTTCTGCAAACCTCTTTAGGAATGATCAACATAATGGTTTTTAAGTCCTTTTGTAACATTGTTGGGAAAAAATTATTATCTTTCTCTTCCATCTATTTATCATTATCATTTGCTGTAGTGAATCTCGTTTAAATCTCACTGAACTGGGTCCTGATTTCAGATCTGATTTATGACTGCACTCAGCCAAACCAATCAGCAGCTCATAGGTCAGTGCTTATCAGGGTTTGCACTGAAAGATCAGGAGGGCTGCCTCTGCTACCAAAAAAAGCCATTTGCAGGGACTCCCCAGTTACATTTCCAGTTAGGGAAATTCTCCTTACGATAATGCCATGAGAACTTTATTAGAGCTGTTGCTGTACCCTGAAAGTCACTCTGTAAAATTCAGGAAATCATCAGAAGGTGAAAGTAGGGATGCAGGGCTGACACAGGTTTCAAATCCTCCTAGCTTTGTGTGGGAGGAGATGAAAAGTGACAAATATCAAACCAGTTTTCCTGTTCTTTTGTTAAGTTCCATTAAAATTGTTTTGTGTAGATGGCAGGTATAATTCTGAGAGATTTCGAGCGGGTTCCTCTGCCTGTCAATGTACATATATGTGCTCGTAACCTTCTCTTAAACTGAAAGAATTGTTCTTGCTTTTTTCAACTGTCTTGGTGTCCTGTTGGTTACCTTCCTTTCTGCTAAGGGTCAGCTAACTGCCCTGGCTAGGGATAGCATGCCTAATAACAAAAAAGAAAAAGATTGCTGAGACTACTACCAGTACTAGCTTTTCAATAAAAGAGTTGTAGGTGTCCAAACTTTTCAAACATTTTATAACAAGAAGCAGGAAAAGTATGAAACCAGTATTCGTCCAGGAACCACTCTTTAAATAAGGGAAAAGTCAGAGAAATGTTCTAGGACAATTCTCAGGAAAGCAAAATAGATGAAAACCAGACCTAAACCAACCCAAATATCTTTCATTGATGTTAGGAAATGAATCTTGCAAGTATAGTATGAAACTCAATAATTGTCTGTTACTTCCAGGTGATACATAGTTAGCTTTCACATAAATGCTCATTTTTGTCAATCTAGAGATCCTTTTGGAATGGAAAAAAATGTGTGGTTGTTTTCTTGTAGTGCTGACTTTTCACTTATTCAATCCTGTTACTTTGCAAGTGTGCCCTCAATGGCACTTAAGAAATCTCAGCTTTTAATAGTTTGAAAGCTTTGCAGTGTTAACTTTGTTCCTGTTAGCTGGCATTTTTTTCAGTAATAATAATAANCTAATTGCACCAATTAAAACAGAATTTTATTACCTGTCTAGAGGAGAAAGACATGAAAAATCTGTTTGACATTAACAGCAATGATAAAACTCTGGACTAGACTAGATTCACACAGGGGTCTTATGGATTCTACTGGCTGCAGGGGCTATAGATAGACCATTTCTCAGTAAGGTTCACTTCACTTTCCCTTTTGTCACTGACACATAATGCTGCATTGTCAGAGAGAAATGTCCTGTTTCTGTACAGACTCCAGCAGGGATGTGCCATGCTGGTGCTATGTGCATAGGCAGCAGTCAGTGAAAAAGGTCAGGGGATGGATGAACCCTGAATTCATACAAAGAATGGAGATGCAATGTTGTGAAACCTGCAGCATTACCTCCAGATGCCCCTATGAGCACAGAATGCAATTTACTCATAGAGATGGAACTGAAAAAAACACCAGGTCTCTACATTCTCACTGGAAAATTGCTTAATCTGCCTAATAATTAAGATTAATAGATTAATAGTATAAGTTGCATGAGTGTTGAAGTCCTTGGTTAAAGAGAATTGCATAAATACTAATTCATCTTTTCCTAGTGCTGAAACAGCACAATGGAAGGGGTAAGTGAGTCTAAAAAATTCCTTTTAAGAACATTTTCGTCCCTCATAGACTTAAGGTCAAATCACTATAAAAATCATGTTTTTATCTTTGTAATTGGAGCTCTATATCATTGTCAGATCACAGCTGAAGTAATGAAGTCCCTTCTATTTCAAGATGTTTAAAATTGGGATATAACTTCTGGTTTTCAATTTTGCTTGAGCTCATGTGGAACGTGAGGACACAGCAGAGCAAAAATACCAAGATGAACAAGGATGCTTGCTGCATTATGTCAGAGAAATTTATTTCTTGAATGTCTTCTCCTCCAAGGGCCTGCTTAAAAGGTTGGAGTAGTTGGCAAACTGCAGCCATTGATCGTCATTTCCAGAGCTGTACAGTGGATGCTGAGAGTGGCACAGCCTGGAGCTGCTCGGTTTCTAAGACAGGTGGGCAGTCCCACAGCAAAACCTTGAAGACCTCGGCAACCTAGTAGCTTGGTATTGCACTTCCAAAAATCCTTACAACAGATGTAAGAATTCAGCCTATGTTTACTATTTGGATATATTTACAGCACCTGATATGCTGGGAACTTTTTTTGTGTAGGCTTGAAACATATTCTCTGTAATGTGAGACTGGAAATGCCATTGCCTATTGATTTTAATGTGATTTCTGTATAAAAAGAGAACAAGATCAAGCTGGAGAAAAGTAAGCTAGTGGGAAAGAGAAAACATTTAAATTTCACAGTGTGTAAATTGGCAGGATTTTACGTAAATTACAAGCTATCTTTCCTGGAGATGACTTTCTCACTGCATATGTATCTGGCTGAAAATAATTAAAGCTTTTTCATCACAGACATGGCCCCTAAAATATTCACCTGCATTTAACTTCCAGACATACACTCATTTTTCTTTTTTGGAATTCAAAATGGGTAAGTAGCTGCAATTCTGTTTGGTAGAGAGAAGAAGAGAAAATCTGTTGTGAAGGGAGCTGAACTGTTTCTCTATGGTGTTCTCTTCTGATTGTATCTCTGAGTGTTGCTAGAAATATTTTATGTCTCAAAAGAGTGGATAACAGAGAAAAACATTAGCTACCTAATTTTGTTCTATGCTGTATGGCATGTTTCTTCTTTAATCTTCATATGACAGTTCTATATTTTAGATAAGGATACTGATTTATCTGCCTTGCAAACTGATAATTAATTTTCAGTGGCATAAATCTTGCAAAACATGGAGAGCAATTTTTAAATTTAATGTTATTATTTTAGCTATTTATAAAAGGAAAACTGAGATACCCCAAAGTCCCTTCAAAGGTGTTTAATGGTTTTTAGCTTTGTACTCATCTCTGAATCATTCAAAGACATTTAATCAAAGCTGCAGTCTTAGCCTAAGTAAAAAATTTGTTTGTGTGCTCAACTTATATGTAGTGAGATCACCACATAAACACAATGTCAAGAACTCTCACTTTTTTGTGTCATCCCTGTTCATGTAAAAATTAGATCAAAATTAGGCTAACTCAAGCCCTGGATGAACAAGAGGAGATAGAACAGAATCTGATTTACATGAGAAAAATGTGTGTATGTATTCTGGGATTTCAGAATCTATTCTTATGGGCATAATAAACCCAAGTCTGTCTTTCTATGCTTGATGTCGAGAGCAAGTCTATCATTACTGCCTTAAAGAATTAAAAATATTATATTTTAAAAAAAAAAGTGACACCTATATCACCAGCAAGGAGTAAGTTTGTCTAACTAATCTAACTGGCCTTGAAAAGGCCTGTTTCCATACATATTGCACAAAACAGCTGAAAGCATCAAAAGTTGGATAATGGGACAGATTAGCAAGTCAGCAAAAGAATGTTGTTACACAGGGGACCTAAATGTTTTGTGTAGGATACTAAAGACTGATTGCTTGAAGCCACAAATGCATATGTTTCTCCACTCTGCAGTAGAAAAGTGATAAAATGTTTTATTATGTGGAGCATGAAATTATCCTGAAATACAGAGGTTCTGGTAAAGATATTTCAGGGTTCATTTATTTGGAAGTGCTCATGTAAAACAAAGTAGGTATGTTCCTGAGGGTTACATTCACAAGAAGCAAATTATACTAAGTCAGATGTGTCATCTTGAATATCCAGGTATTCCACTGTTTTGAAGAAATGGAGCCAAATTAACTTGAATTATTTTCTGCATTCTGCTATTGTGTTGTTGATTTGTCTTTTCTTTGCCGAGCTATGTAGTCACTACAAGGAATCAGTATTAAGCTTTTTTTGGTGTTAGTTTGTTTATTTTGGGGTTTTTTTGGTTTTTTTTTAAACATAGATTTGAATTATCTAGGTAATTTACCTTGTTCAGGATGTCTTGCTGCTTTGTTGTTTCTTTTTGCTGTAACATGCTGGAACTCAAAACTTTGCATGACAGTTTAATTGAAGTATTTGATTTCATATTGTCACTGTGAATTACTCCCACTGAATATGGGCATTTTAAGTAATTATGCATTGTTATATTCTTTATGTTATAGCTTTAATCTGGTTTAGCATTCATGATGACTAAAGTAGAGTTTTCTGGCAGGCAGAAAGATGCAAAATTAAATTGAATCTGTTATGACTAAAAAGAGTGGACTACTAAAATGTTAGTAATGCCTAAAAGGTTTTGTAGCTTCTTTGAACTCTTTACTCATGTAACCATATGAAAACTTAAGTCACAATGTAATTCTGAAAGACGGTATGTTCTTGTTAATCATGAATATACTCTGCGACAGCAAGGCATCATTTGTTTAACTGTAATTGCTGCCCTAGATCCATGATAATTTTGTGTATGAGAAAAAAATATGAGTTAATACAGAATTTAGATACAGGCACATCTGCCTCAGCAGAAACACATAGGCATCTTTCCACCTGCAAACTCTCTCTGAGACAGTGATCTCAGTGGTGGGTCCACACAACAGTGAAAACACACTAGGCCTTCTCTCTTTTTTTCTATCCTTGGTGAACCCAGACTATTTTTTTCAATAATTCTCCTAGGATTTGGAGGTGTATGAGGCAAGGCAATGTCTGAAAAACTACAATATATTTTAGTATGCAAAAAATATATCTAAATTAAGTTGCCTGATGCAAATTTCACCAAAGTCACTGGTGATGATTCCCCAAGACTTCAGATGGGATTTAGAAGGCTTCCCAGAAGAGTGGTTAGCACTGACAAGGAAAGGCAATGCAGATCCTTTATTTATGCCAAAGTACTCAACTTTGTACTTCTGGCCTAATTAAAATATAACCATCTGCCTGTCTGCTCCTAAATTGGGATTGAATGCTTGCTTTGATATGTCACCGGTAGTATCCTTACCAGACCCCTCTTTACTTTCAGCTCAAGTGAACAGGGATACTCAGGTGGCAAGTAACAGTCTGTCACTATTGGGCAGATGTAAAATATCTCTAAGGTAACTTTGACTCGATGTTAATGCTGACAGTGAGCATCTAAAAGCTTCTCTACCTCAAAGATATCACAAGAGTAAGAGGGTGGTTAAGAAGATAGGAAGTGAATAAATGATAGGAAAAAGAGAGATCTACTCCACAAAGCAATAATGAACTGTTTTCCAAAAGAATTTCAGACAAGGATGATGGATTCAGTAGAGAAGGAACTTGGAAAAGAGGTGAGCAATCCATCTGTTTTTGCTTTCTTTTCCTGCTTCCTTTCTTCTTTTCATTCAAGGATGTTCCACATCCACTGAAGTAAGTTTAGACAAAAACAGAGACAGTCGTTTTTTTCCTCAGTTTCTAATAATCCTGGTAGAGCACGGACTGCCCAATCCTCTGAGCCAAAAGACCATGAGGTGGGAGCAGGGACTTCCCATTTGTTTCGACACTGAGCTTGCCAGACACCAGCTATATCAGGGGAAGCTACATTCACATGTCCATGGGGCCTGATCAGATGCAACCCAGAGAGCTGAAGGAGCTAGGAGATCTTATGGAATTCTCTCCATCAGCTACCAAAGGTTGAGGAATCTGGGGTATTCCCTGCTGTCTAAATGCTGGCCCATATTATTTCAATTTACAAGAAGGATATAAGGGAAGACCCAGAAACATACAGACCTGTGAGTCTAACCTCAAGACCTGGAAAAATTGTAGAGGAGACAGATAGAGACTGCCATCAAAAGTCATTTGAAGGACAACACAGCCATCGGGCATGGTCAACATGTGTTCACAAAGAGAAAGTCCTGTTTAACCAATCCAATCTCCTCCAGTATAAGGTCACCTGCCCAGTGAATTAAGAGTTGCAGAGGATATAAGTTTTTTGACATTTAGTGGTGCTTTGTGCCTCACAGCACCCTTCTGTAGCAGTTGCCCAGCTGTGGCAGTGTGGGCCAGTGGAACACTGGGTGGAGAGACGCTGCACAGCAGGGCTGAGGGGTTTGGCCAACAGGCTGATTAGTGGCCAACAGGCTGGTGAGTGGCCACCAGATGCTCCTCAGGTCTCAACCCTCCCTCCAGGGCTGGGTAATAGTCAGATCCATGATCTAGATGCAGGAGTTTAATGCTGCATTAATGGCTGTAGAGGAGTTGGCAGATTGCTGTTCCATTCTTTTATGCACTAGACTCTTCTCAGGGGAGAGGAGTCTGATCTGTGTATACTGGGTTCCACCAGAATGATCCCTTTCTCTTTTGTCACTGCCATTCCTGCGTCTTTTTATTTTTAAATTTTTTTCTTAATATAAGAAGGATGCCGATTCAGTGAATTGCAAGGCTAGAATTAGCTTTGATCTTAGGCAAACAGGATTTTAACCAAGCAAAGAGAGCTGAGTATGGCTTAGATTTCAGTTCACTATATATCTCAATAATAATTTTTTTATAGTATTGCACTACTGACCCCAGGGGAGCATATTTCTTTGTACTAAGTGTCTTGAGAAATTGATCTTTACAGGCTAATTTCACCTGGTGTGAATGCAATTCCTTCCTGCTGAGCATTTCCTGTGGTTTTGTCGCTTTTTTAAAATCTCGTCTGTAATCAGAATTGGTAGAGGGTGAACAGTAATGGAGAGCTAAGGTGCTACAACTTGCCCTAAATGGCCAGCAGATCCATTCTCACATCTCTGAAAAGAAGAAAATATTGCTGCACAGTCCCAAGCCTGGTTATTCTGACATTTATCACACTTACAACACTTTGTGTGCATCTACTCTTAATAAAAGGAAGTAAAGGTAGAGACAGGTCCTAGTCTAAAATTACTCAATTAAACCAAAGGAGGGAAGACTTATTTTGACATGCTTTAGACATACTTTTTGACATCCAGAGGAATATTGCCTTTCTACTGAAGACAGGGTTATACAGCTTTGAGGCATTTATTTGCAAAGTTAGCAACAGGTTCAAGGTTTCTATGAAAGCAGTGTTGAGGTAATCCTTTTGCTGTCATCTATCCTTATATGAATAGCTCCTGTTTAGTTCTCTTTGATGCGCTGTGTGGCCTTGATCCAGTCCTTGCCCAGTAAAAATCCAGTAGCTTCAGGGCCAACAGATCCTGCTAAGAGACTGAGTATTTTGCCACCACAACAGTATTATGCTGACAGAGCCTGGTCACTCCAGGCCAGAGCTGGCTAACATCCATCCGAGAGCATGAGCAGGGAAAAGACATCTCTTCTTGTAACCTTGTGTGTAGATGTAACCTTATTAGCAATCTTCTTCCCATATGTCTCTCTTAAAATAGAATGTTTTATGCTGCACATAAATTGTATTTAGAAGGTTATTCTATGAACATTTATTTTAAACTCTAATGACTTCAGGGAGGGGAATGTCATTTGCTATCAGTTTAAACAGTGCTTAGCTTTGACCTGCTCTGCTCCTTACAGCTGCCATATATAGATAAATAAACATCTCCTCGTTTAATAAATGTCTGTAAATCAGCATTTTCAAGCACAAATAGAAGTAAAAAAAACCCATAAATATGCTCTTTCAATGAAATTAACTGTAGTCTCCTTTTCCCCCTTTAAACCTCCTTTTGGATTTAGGGAAAGGGCAATGTTTCTGTCGCTGCTTCTGCCAAAAGGATTAACTCTTCTGAACACGTTATTTTCTTTTTCCTAGTTATAATTCATGGTGTAACAAGAATAACTCATTGAATTCAGTTTTAGAGGGAACAGGAAGCTTTTTCCTCAATGATATGCCCTCATATCACAAACCAGCACACTAACATTGTTCTCTGACTGTGTTAATGATCTCTATATCTCAGTAGGGCTAATTAAACAGAAAACAAGGGGTGAAAGGCAGTATCTGCAGAAAATTTTATTCTGGGTAGCATTCCAGTATCTTGGAAAGATTTTAATAATTGTTTTTGTACAGGTCCAGCTCTTGACCATGCAGCCTGAGGGGAAGTCCTCATTTATGAGAACTCTTCACCACTGATTGTAATCATGTGCAAAATGGCCTTTTCATCTCATGCTCATGAATACATCTTTGTTAAACTAAACAAGAGCTGCTGACCCAACATCTGTCCTTAATGCATGCAACTCACCTTTTGATCTCAGCATCTACTTGGAAGGCTAAAAGGAGTTTGTGTTTTGAGGGGACATTTCCAGTAATTATTGGGACTATTCTTTATTTTTTTGTAAAACAGGAAGACATTTTTAAACAAAAATGCTTTCCTTTGATATCCTTGTAAGGCACAACACTTAATATATTCTTTCATTGAATTACACTTTCTGTAATTTATTAGAGGCTTTGTGTTATGAGTGTTATATATTGAAGGCAATGAAGGGTGAGAAAACATCCAAAAATGGTAAGGAAAGCGATAATTTATTATATCCTCTGGGACTCAACTGCTTGTTATAAATTCATTTTCCATGTAAATGGGCTTTAAAAAAAGATTATACTTGATGCTGGTGCTGTAATTATTATCACACAAACTTCAAACAAATTTTATTCTTTGTCTACTCTTTAATGTTAATGTCTAGAAAAATCAATTTTTGTTTTTTCATTCTTTTATTTGAAATGAACCTAAACTTACTGCAGTTAAGGAATTTGGATTATTGGCATGGCTGACAGAGCATATTTTGTACACAGAGATTTAAAGAGGTGACCTCCATTTAACTAAATGTTCAATAGTCTGCTAACAGATCTGACTACTTCAGGTGATTCATATCACGCAAAAATTATTCTAGTTATCACACTAACATTATTCTTCTATCCATCATCTGGAAAGTTTTAGAGAAGGTCTTCAGGAAGTAGCCTGATTTGACCTTGTTCCATGATCACATCAGCTGTCAAACTCCTTCCTGTGATCCAAGATGCAAGTCTGGATGCAAAAGTCGTACTGGGATCAATGGTCAGAGAAGATGATGGAACTTGTGCAAGGCATTCACCTCAGCTCCTACTGAGGTGCTGGAAAGGAGCTTGGTACAAAACACTGCCTGCTGGGTTTGCCTGCTTTGGCATCCATTACTTCCATCTCTTGCTTGATGGGTAGTCTGTGCCACATAGAGCTGGCAAATTGCAGTCAGCGTTCTCCCTGCTGAGCACCTGTAAGGCAAAACCAGGACATTTTCTCAAAGAGACAGCAAATGAATGCATAACCTTCACACTTAGAAAGTCCTCTCTTCTTAAAGGGACATGATAGTCATGCAGGATAAAGATAGATTATCTCAGTTAAAAGCAGTTTTCCAGTGCTGCTCTTTTCAACTAAATTCATAAAATGAATTCATAAAATCATCTTAGTTGTCAACAAAAGTATCAACACATTAACTTTGATTATTTAGAGGAGAATAACAGGGTCAGTGTAGTGAGATTTAGGAAATCAGATTTGCCAGCAAAGAAGCATTGGGAACTGGGTAAACATTTGCTCTTCAGCAGCAAAGTCTGAATATTTTCAGTCTCCTGTAAACTGGTTGTAGTTTATTACCAGAGAAAAACTGGTAAAAATTTGGAGCCTGCTTTTTCACGAACTTACTAAAAGTTTGAACAAAAAGCTTTGGCTTTATAAATGGAATATTAAAATTCCACGATTTTTTTCTTCTAAAATGGTCAGAAAATAAGCAGTGCTCACATGTGAAGTTTCTTAAATCCTTGCATATATTTCCCCAAAAAAAGAATCTTCTCATAGCTTTTTTTACTTTAAAGCATTGAGAATACTCAAAGGACTATCATTTTTAATGAGCTAGAGGTTGGTTTAGTACAGTTGTTCTTGATTAGCTATTTTTTCAGTATCTTTCAGTTCACATGCATCGTTGTTAGTTGTAATGAGGCATATCAGAGGTCATGCAAAACTGGTTGAAATGATTCATCTTCATCTTGATTTGTGTGGTTGCTTGAAAAACCCTGGGTGTTCCATTCCATGGTTTTGTTATTCTTAATTTATGAACTATCAGATATATGCTCTCAATTTCCAGATGTTGGAACAGGCAGCCCATTTCAAACTACTGCCATGCAACAGTAAGAAGGCTAATTATATACACAAAATAAAGTTTTTTCAGGTGTCAGAGCAGAAGCTGTTAACAATCGAGCCATGCACCTCCATAAACACTTCTGAGAGTATTCCACAAAGGAATTTTGCAAGGTAATACAGGATATGGCCAGATGCTTAAGGTCACTTGTGCTGTCCTTATATGTTTTACTGTTTAGACAGCATTGGTTTTTTGAATAGTAAACTCTTAAGATATATACTAAAAATAATTTGCAATGATTACCAGCTGTTGGTAATCTGTACCAGTGCAAACGCCAAAATCTAATACTTAAAATGTTGTGAATAGAGAAGATATTTCTACAAAATACGTTGAGATTTACACACAGAGTAGACACTTTCTATTTATAATTTTCTAATAAGAGAGTTTTGTTGCATGGTAGCCCCTTCTCAAGAATCTGTAGTTCTTGCCCCTTACAGAGAAGGGAATGATTTAACAAGGAATCTTCTCTGTCTTTCAGCACAAAAAAAACCCCATAAAAGCTGAGATTCAAAATCATCCTCAACCTTTAACAACAGAGGAACCACATATTGTATGTGTGGTAGTCATTTTTCACAGGATTTAAACGGCAGCATTAACTGGACAACGTCTCATGATGTTGCTCCGGTTAGGTCAAAGATATTCTCAGGTGTTCTTATTTTCTAGAGAAGACATGGTAGACTTTTACAATCATTATAAATACCACAGGTATAGTCTGGGTTTAAAAGTCCCTAAACATTCACAATTTTATGCAAGTCCCTTTGCATCCCAGTCAGCTCTTGAGAAAAGGTGCTTGACCAAATTCTTGGTGTATACTTTTAGGTCTGCCGACTATCACGGTTTCCGTATTTTAACTGGGATTCTTGTCCTAAATAGATACACACAAATGATTTTTTTTTCCACCTAGAAAAGAGACTTTTATTATATACAAGGTCAAATTTGAAATGTATAGCTGCTCTTCCTCCTGTGCCTCCTCTAGGCTCATGTATCATTGAGTAACCAGCTGGAAATAGCTGTGTAAGCACAGAACTAGCTGAACCATTCAGTCGGGATTCAAGGATACAGGCAAGGGCAGGAATGCATCTGATTAGGTCACGAATTATGGGAGCCAAGGTCAGCTGCTCTCACATTTATGGCCTTCATCACTAGATTACTACTGCCACAATTCTAATATATATTAAAATTGTGTGAAATATTTGTTTCAGCAATTAATCTAGCCCTTTTGATCTGGTCTTTCCAGAGCAAGGCAGTCTTTTGCCCTTGGCTTTATGCAGATATGTATTCAATTTATCTAAAAGGAAACGTTATTTCCTGTCTTTAGGTATCTTTTTACAATAATTTTCAGAGATTTGCTTAATGAACACAGTAATAATTAGTTTCTCAACCTATATGTGCAGGAATGAGAGCAATTTCTTTCTGTAAGGTGGGAGGTAGCACTGCTATACCATTCCTTCCAAAATTAGTCAGGTTTAATCAAAATTTAAAAATTACATCAAAATTGAAAATAACAAAAGGTAAAATAATAGTCAGATTTATGTGAGTTGAAAGTTAGAAAAAAAAAGTCAAGTGTTGTTCAATCATTTTTGTCTATCTTTAGAGGTTTAAAACACTTCTCACCTTACAATATTTTTTCTCTCAGACCTGATGAAAAAATAAACTTCACATTTTTCAGATAAGCCAGAGGCTTTTTGCCTCACAAAGATTCTGACCAATTTCAGTTAAGGTGGTGAAAATAACTCACAGGGAAAAACTTGGCAGGTTTTTAACAATGCCTTCTGAGATTCAGATACTAGGAAAATAGTTGATATTTAGGTTTTTAACCTAGGGTAATATGGTTCTATTGCAAAATATGATTCTTGGAGGAATATAAACTATACAAATGGAATTGTAAACTTTACTGGCAGCTTTCCGGTTTTAAAACTATGCATTTTTTAAAACAGTAAAATGCTGTATATGGTGGATACTTTCTTCTGTAAAGTATGTATTTTGATAACAGGGAATCAAAATGATTCAGAATTCAGATATACAAACCCAGATCATGTAAAAATTATGTTATCTCCTTCTGGCTTAGATGTCTCTTGTCTCATATCTAGCCATACTTGTTATTTAATAGGACAACAATGTTCACAGAATTCTGTAGGGTTTAATAATATTGGGTTTTGTTTTAGTGCTAGCGTTTTCAATTTTAATTTTTGTACTACAAAGTGCTTTCTTTTAGGGTTTAGTCAGCAATAGACAGAAATATTGTTCATAATTTAAATTTTAATGAATCTGGTGGCTGTAAAATCTTTAGGCAAGTTGCTGGCCAAACCATTTGTCCCTTTTTTTTTCTTTTTTTTAATGCTTCAAGTTAAAATGCTGGCATTTGTAAACCGTATTCACTGAAAGTTTGGGTCAATTTTTATGTTGAGAAGCCCTCAATGTTTGTTCTTGCCTGTGTTTAGTGATTTTGGCACTTCTGAGACTCAATTAACTTCAATTCTGGGGAAACTACATTATAAGCAAAATTTTCCCTTGTAACCCTATTTTATATAAGTCATATTTTTAAACAACTGTTTCAGGAAGGGTAGAACACTCTGACACAAATCCATGGCACAGATATTTATTTTATAAACAATGGTTTTCTAGCATGTTATTTCTTTTTATTTTTCCTTGTGATACGAAATGACCGTAAAGGCTAAATAAATCTGTAAGAGACAGTAACCCTACAGATTGTTCTTCTCAGTTAGTTCACATTTCCCAGCATAATGATAGATATTTTAAAAAGACGATAAATTAAAATTAAATATTGTTGGGCAATTCTTGTTCTTATAACTTATATCTGTTCTATTAATCCTGTAGAATTTTTCCGGACATAAAGAAGAAGCCAGAAACAGGTGAATTTTCACTTGCTTTCTTTATCTAAATTAATTATGGGTCAATTTTGTTGTCATATATGACTACTCAATTGCATAATTCTGTTGCATCTTGCAATTAAAAATAAGCAACAATTGCACTATTAGGAAATAAAGAAATATAACTAAAATTAAAGTTTCTTGCAAATTTTCTCCAAAGTTTTGGATGGACTGTAAGAAACAACTTTTTAAAAAAGCTTAAACTCGTCAATTTTCATTAAAATATTAGCACTACTTCTTGATATTCTGAAGCAAAAGCTGAAATTACAAGTCTAAACAAAAGCAAACAGGACTGAGCTTGCTCCTACAGGTTTATTTTATTTTCCACTTAAAATACCCTAGATAAAGGATGCTCATATAAAAAAGCAAGGTGAAGAATGGAAAAATCTCCCACCTCTTTTCCACTCTCCTAATTTTCCTCAAATATATTTTGCTTGAGAAAAAAAATGAGATCAGATTGATCAAGGCACAGGGAAGTGTAACAGCAGAGGGTGAATAGGGGACCTCAACCATCAGATGTGGTAAAAGAACAAAAGAGGTCAGCGCTTCAACTGGAGCGGAAGCAGGTGAACAGAATGTTAAAGCTAGCACATTATTACCATGACAGGGGCAAGAGCAAATGTTATCAAGAAAGAAAAAATCTGCAGATATTGCTGTTGCAGTAAATTGAAGCACGAACAGTCATTGCCATCATGATCAGGGTGAAAGAACAAAAGAAGCAGGCAGAAAGCATCAATCTTGCTAAAAAATGCAGCAAACAGGATCTTTTCTCTTGCATTTATATGTCCTTCTGCTGCTTATAGAACCAAATAACTCATGGGAAATGTATCATCTAAGTTCTACCTACAAGAGTGTGTGGCATCATGAAAAACCATAATAAGCCATCTTTGTATTATCCAAAATCCTCTGAAATCAAACAGGTGGGGTTTTTTGGGGTTTT
>VXBC01003708.1:65321-82213 GCA_013399945.1 Ploceus nigricollis
TTTTTTTTGGTGCATGGATTAAATAGATTTTGAAGAACAAAATATCAACCATAATGAAATTCTTTAAGTTCAGTGCTAAATTAAGCCTTCCATATTTTAACTTTGGGTTAGTCATCCCTCACTTTTACATTCAGAGACTTCTGGAAAACTCAAAAACTGGAAATGTTCAGGGAGAAGAAAAATAATTTTGAATCTGTACTGGATCTCCCCTAGGCTGTTTTACAGGTCTGATACTTGTGTGGTACCCTGGAAGCCCAGGGCAGACGTAGGATTGTCTATTCTGATGATTAATATTGATTGTATTTATGTGAGCTTGGAAGACATAAGGTCAAAAGCTCCAAGGAATGAAAATGCTATTGTTAAGGACTTCTTCATACATCCTGTGCCCTAACCCTAGATATGGGGAGCAGTCTGATCTCCATCTAGACCTTTGGTACAGGGTCTAGTACAGGCTGAATGAGTCCTTTGACGTTGTGGATTACTCAGCTGCAGGTTTGGGATGTGGCCAAAATCCTGTAAGTTGCAGTTCAGATAAGTATTTTGTAGTATCTCTTTTCTCCATGAGGGGGTTCTCTAGAATGGCCAATCCCATGAAGTGCCAATTTATCATTGAAATGATGTATTATTTGAGGTTATCTATATAATAGAATTACAATTCTACTGTCCGCCGAGACTCTTTATTGGGCTTTCTGGTTAAAGAGTAAGTGTATGAAATATAAACTTTAATACTGAGCTATAAAAACTTTGAAATGTCCTTTCCTCTCCTTCAGTCCATTAAGCCTCCAGAGAAACTTTCAAAGCCCATTAGTTAATTTCAGCTTGGGTTTCTCATCTCAATCTTAAACAGCAAGAAATAAGATTTAATGACTTTAGAGGCCATGACTTCTTTGTCATAGACTCTCTTGGTTTGGTGACCTGCTTCATTATGACCAGAACTGTATTACTTGTTTATTCCCCGAGCACTGAAACTTAAAATATTCTCTTTCTTACTTTCAACCTTTTAAACACAACATTTTTTTTAATCATTATGAAATGAAGATGTAAGCTATTTAAGTACTTTGTTGAAGTTCAGAGTATCAAAGGCATGCTATACTGTGTGATCCAATTTATAGTTTTGAACTACAATCAAAAATGTACTCACTTTGCTCACTGTCATTTCTGTTGGAAATGTGCATCAAGTTAGTATATAATCTAACAGTCAGATATCTGCATTAGAAAAGAAGGAAACTGTAACAAAGGGTCTATTTGTTGAAGTAGTTAAACCAAAAATCCATCTAGAAACTTCTTAGTCTATTGAAAGGTAATCTTTTGTCAGAATTCAGAGCAGATACATTGTGTAATTCCCCCTGCCCTATTTAGTCGGTAGTGAAGTGCATCTCAGCAAAAGATTGGTGTTCAAAAGTGCTTGTTATTACTTCTTACAGTAACAACAAGAAAAAGGTAGTTTGCCTGATTCTAGATGTTTTGGAGAGAACTGTAGCTGACAATATCCCATGACTCACAGAGGATCCACTTTAACCTCCTAGGCAGTGTGAACAAGTAAGTTTAAATCTGTTTTATTGATTACGCAGACTTCTATGTACATTAGATTTCTCATTGTATCCTTGTCCCATCTCTTGATGCATCCCACCTACACTGATCAGCTGCCTTTGATCCTGATCGTTAGGAGAAAATCATTGCTAGAGTAGCTAGAGTTTGTATTACCATTGATTCAATAGGACCACAGAAAAATTTAGGTTGAAAGAGGGCTCTGAAATTCAGCTAACCAGTCTCAAAAAGAAGTTTAATGTGACAGTTACATCAAGCTGCTCGGGACTGTGTTTAAAAGGTCTCCATGGATTGAGATGCTTTAGCTTCTCTGGACAACCTGTGCTTAACTACTGTCATTGTCCACAGATTTCCTTAAAACCAGACAGAACATTCTGTGCTGTAAAGCATTTGTGTTGCCTCTGGTCCTTTAGCTTTGAAGCTCTGCGTACACTCTGGCTCTATCTTAACCCAGCTTTGTGCAGAGGAAGGCAGTAATTAGCTGTCTTTGCCAAACAAACCCAGTTTCCTTGTCCTCTCCTCCTTGTCCTAAGATGTATTCTGTCCCTGACTCCTAATCAACCCTATGACCCTTTACTGCTTTCACCCCAATTTCTTTGCACCAGGAAGTCTAAAATTGGACACAAATTTCAGAGGTAACCTCATTAATGTCAAACAAAGGGAAATAATCACTTCCCCAGCCTGTCTCAACTCCAGGGTTTGCTCCAGCCTAGATCCATATTTTCACCATGATCACAAATTTTACACAGCACCTGTTAGGCCATTCCTCCAATTTATTGCAGAGAAATTGCTTTATGTCCTGTGTTATCAGTTATTCCCCAAAATCTGGTATCCAACTTGATAATATTCCTACAAAAGTCATTGAAGAGGATGTTTCCATTTTGAAACCTTGAGCAATATCACAAAAAACTTCCAGCTATGCTACTCTCTAGACTCAAAAACTCTCTTATTTTGCTCACTTTGATCAGTGTATCTCTTTGAAATAACTAACTTATTACTGTACTGAAACTCTTTGTGACATCAATGTAAAAAGCGTTCTTTGTTCTCCATATTTTTTCTTAAACTTTAGACCAATGTGTCTCTAAACCAGGTAAACCGAGCAATGTAGATCCAGATATTGGATCTATTTTTGGTATTGGAAAATCCAGTCCAGCTGTTCCTAATTGCCTCCTTGCCCTTTTGTGTTTGGAGATGACTTCTGTGAGGATTTATTTCTTGATTTTCCTAGGGACAGAGGTTAAACAGAAGCTGCCTAGCCTGAGTTTTCTAAGATCCTCCTATTACATTTTCCTTCCTCCACTCATATGAGATTTTTGCTGACGAAATTACTCTTCAAAGCTGATAAAGAATAGCCTTTCAGTGATGAGGGGAGCCCTTTCAACAACACTGGATGAATCCTGCAGGTGCATATATTCATTTAAAAAGCAAGAAAATGGATGTTGTCTTTACTATCATCCAAAAGGCAAAAAAATGAGCATGATTAATGTCAAAGTTTAGTGAATGCAGCTATAGACATGGAAGAGAGCATCTTACAGCAGAGTTTTCCGTCTATGGAGGGCAAACAAGCTTCTTCACTGCCAGCCCTTGCTCTATTTGCATCATTCTGTGTACATTCAAAGGGTCAGATGTGAAAAAAAACAACACTGAGTCTAATCCTTTCCTTACTTTGTTAGTCCAGTGATAATCTAAGTTTCAACTTCTTGTTATTTTTTAGCTCAGATTATTCTTGGTAAGGCATTAATTTCTCCTGTTTTCATAGTGGAGCAGCCTCCACAAGACTGTGAAACTTGTCCATGCCCAATTATACAGGCTTGTACAGAAGCAGCAGTTAACACAACCACGTGTTTGGGACCCCAGATTCCACAGACTGAGCCTCAGCTGGCTCTTCCTTTTGTCTAGTGAGAAGAGCTGTTCAGGCCTGACACATTTTTCTACAAGAGAATGAGAACTGTGTTTCAGACAGCCAGGAATAGTTCCTGAAGGAGAAAAAGTATAACTGTCTGAGTTCATTACAATTGACTAGTNAAACATGATTTATTAAAATATACAGGGTACTGAAGGATACTGTTTTAAATAAAGTTCAAAAATTGGCAGAGTTTTGGGATCTTAAACTGAGCTTCAGGCAGAGATAAATATTATGATAAAGTGTTTAGTAAATGGGTTTATATTTCAATAAATAAGTCTGCTTTACATTTTTTTAACTGAACAGATTGAATTAATATATTCTTTAAAAGTGTGTAAGTTGCCTAGAGTTGGACTAGACATTGTTCCTTTGTCTGGATCATTATTATCCATCGTTTCTTCTGTATAACTCTCAGTAGAACAAATTGAGAGCCCCAATATTTCACATAATAAACTAACTGTCTGCTACCAGTTTCAAGTCCTTGCATTTCGTCACAGTCAGTATCTGAAAGTGGATGTCAACTTGCTTGCAGCCATGGGTAAACAGTAAGGCTGCTGTGGTTTAGAATGGTATTCTCCAATTTGGTGTTCCCACTGAAACCACTCCAAACCATGTGTTGCTCACTAATTCACCTCTTTCCCTGACCTCCTCTGGGGCAAGCTGGAGAGGAAAATTAGAGGCACAAAAGGTAAAGATCATGGGTTGCGATAAGAGCAATTTACTGGAAAAAGCTATGAGATGACCAAAAAAACAGTAGCAACAACAATACTAATGGTAGAGGGTACAGGAAAGAGGCAAATGATTCACATGCAATACCCCTGAAAATACCCAACTGCTCTCTGCTGCCATGCTCTTCCCACCTGGAAGAGAGCCTTCTCCCCCATTCCCAGAAAATTTTGCAAAGTGGTATAGAATAACCTTGGGGTCCTGGACATACCCCCTCTTGGCTGCTGAAAAAATTCACCCTGTCCTGGTTGGACACACTTCTTTTATTTTTTCTAACCCACAATGAAAAAACTTGCTGTTTCTGCTGACTCTATCATCAGACTTGATCGCCCTGCAGCATCACTGAAGTGTTAAAACTCCTGCTAGAAAACATATACTGTTACCACAATTTGATTTCACTTCCTTAAAAGGAACTTCCACACTTTTCTATCAAAACATAAAGCTAAGTTTTTCAAGAAACAGCTACATTTACCTTAATGTTATTTCACAGCAGAGTGGTGGTATTAGAATCCAATATCTCTGATGTCAACAGTGGTAACAAGTAAGTGGTATATTTCCTTTCTTTATGAAGGAGACACAAAACAAAATTCAAAAAATCCTAAAACTGGCCTCCCAAAAGTTGATTGGCTAAGTAAGGTTCTAACCTACAGATGTTTAATCAGAAACCATTTCAATCAAAAAGGTCCTGAAACCCAAATATGCTCCCATAAATGACCGGGATTTGTAAAACAGCTAGTATAATTCAGGATATTTGGTTATGTCAAAGTTGGGAGATTAACTTGGAATAAAATCCACTATCCTCATAACTTGAAGCTGTTAACCAGACCAAAGGCCTTGTATCTTGTGATAAACTGTTATAATAACTCAGAAAATACAATCTGACCCATTAAAATATTAATCTTCTTCCTTGCACCTTTTGCACAAGGAAAAAAATTTATTCTTTTGAGACTATTAAAATGGGACTAAATTCTGTATTAAAAAAATATTATTGATGTATCTGTGAAAAGGAAGTCCACATTTCTTTAGTTTTGAGTAATGAGGAGTTTTCTCACTGCTTTTCCCAGAAGACCATACCAACTTCATTGGCCTCAAATGTGTACATCTCAGTAAGATTTTCAAATATAGATCATAAGTAAGGTCATGCTTGTCCATAACGTAAAAAGATTTCTGCATAGTAGCATGGCCAAGGCATGGCCAAGGTGCTAAACATCCTATGAAATTAACACTGAGAAAAGTCACAAAGTATGTATCATCTCTGTGAGGTCAGTAATTACTAAATTCTATGTCTCCATACACTTAGAACATATTTATGAAAAACATCCACACAGATGTATGTATGTTTTTCAGGAATGTGCAATGTTTGAAAGAAGCTATCACAACTCCCCTTCCCCTTACTTTTCTGCCTTATATTTCTTTTTTTTAAACATCCTAGTGGCCATCATGTTTGTGTTTGGCTGATGAGTGATTTACCCCATGCCTGAGGTCAGTATAATGCAGCTCCCGCAGAGATTTTATTCCTCTCTTGATGTGAGGCCCTTTCACTTATCTAGACTCTCCTCTATGGCTACAACGATTCCTACAAAATCTCTGCCATGCAGAGATTTGCAGTCTTTGCAGGAACTTTGCAGGGGTACCTGGAGGGATGTAGCCTTTTCTTCCACTAGATAGAGGTCTGTAGCACAGTGAAAGTGGATCTGATGTCTGATGTTACTGTTTGACCTGGGACCAGCATCGCTCAGATTCCTCAAAACTCCTCAAATTCTGTTTGAGGCTTTATCACTTGGCCACTGCAACAGTTATTACCCTTAACTTAAAATTTCTAATCTGAATTTATAACTGACTTGCAAATCATCACAAACTGTCTTTCAACCAAATGAAATTGAAAGGCATATAATCCCTAGGCAAATAAGATTGATAAGACTGTCAGCATCTACTTTTCCCTTAACTGTAAGATTTCTTAACTGAGATGATGTGGTTTTATTTCAAAACAGGCAATGCCTTGAGCTGGTTGTTGCTTGATATATAAATTAGAGACAACTCTAAAAAATTATCCTCCTTTTTCAGTGTGCCTATTCCTTGCTAATAAAATACAAATGTAAGCAGTAGTGGAAAACCTAAAGTTTGATTCATTCAGGAATTAAATGCCCTAAAAGTGACCTTCAAAGTTTTAATGTAGAGAAATGACCCTGATTTTGTGCACACATATCAAGAGAAAATGGGTTTCTAATTTGGACTTCCTAGCATAATCATCCACATCAAAGACCTAGTTATGTTTTTCGGGTGATGGCTCTTCTACTTCCCTTATTGAATGGCCAAATAATGTGACTTGCATTGAGAGAGAGGAGGAAGGACTGTCTCCTGAAGGGCTGGAAACTGGTTTGGATCTAATAACATTAATGCACCTGTACTCAAATACACTAATCCAAAAGGGCCACTAGTACCAAGGGAAGGTGAGAATGATATGAATTCACAGATCCATATATTGGGGTTTTTTTTGTAGGATAGAAGTTATCCAAACTATTGGAGATGAATAAGATAATTTGAGAAGGCAGAATTTTCTTATTGGAATTTGGAAGCAAGGTACACTGTATTATGAAGAAAACAATGAAAAACAAATCAGTTATACCTCCTCTTGTCTGAAAATCACTCAAGTGTATTTTCACTGGTTTTCTTGCTTCTTGGAAATTTTTCAGGTGTGAAAATATTTTACTTTTAAAGAAAAAAAAATATTTCTTATCATGATTGTATGTTGTGCAGATGATGGCCTGGTTAGCTAAGATTTTACATGTATAGAAGCTGAGCAGATTGCAAGTATTTCTGTGATGGAATTAGAATTAATTTAGTCAAGTGAATGGATGTTACTAAGCCTTTGTGTTTTTTGCAGATGCAGCCACAGAAAACATAGATTAAGGGGAGTACCTACAGCACCTTTTTCTCTTCACCCTATTTCCTTTTCATGGGTGGTACAATTCTCTGCAAAGCCATAATGAAAGAGAACATTGTAGGCCTGCTAGAAGGTCTGTTTGCTGTCCACAGTACCCACATGCTTCTCACAATATGACAGGACAATAGCAGCTCTGTAACCAAAGCACTGAGGAATTTCTTGTCCTCTTTATCTGTTTTTTCACACCCTGATCATGTGCGGTTTTCATGAAAATGTCCACATGGTGATGACAGGCTTAGCTCTATAAAGCAAGATTTGCACCCTTTTTTACTGTTTGCTGAAAGCTCTCAGAGGGCCTTGAAGAGAAGGAATGGCTTTGAACCTTAACAGGTCAGTCAAGATTTATGAATTAATTTGCTTTGCTCTTAAACTTAGTTCTTGGTGAAATCATGTTTTTAACATGTCTAATTGCATTCATGCATTCATGCTTCTCTTGATGTAAATATGAAAAAAAATAAAATAGAACAGGTAATTATGAAGGAGTAATTGTTTCCATTTATATTTTATCTATTTAGACTTTCTATTAAATTGTTCACATTAGTCACTCATAAATATGTGTTTTAAAAAATCAAAACCATAATACTGCTGATGGCAGCTGTATTAATTTCTGAGTCAAGTACCAGAGCTACTTTAGTCTTAGATATGGGTTCATCATAACCCCACCTTAAGATGAATTTAGTTGTGATGTCAATTTTCCATACAGTATCTTTACTTGAAAATCTGATAAACTTTTCTTCACATCCTCTGTGGTTACAGAAATGTTAAGCTGCCTCAGAAATCCTCCTTTGATTAATTTTTATTACATGCACTTGTGTCTTTATGGTATTACATACACATGTGCCTTTATTGTTCTAGTTAAAAATGGAGCAGAATATGATGAATGTGATAAATACCCAGCTGCCAGTCTTCAGGAAGCAGAACAGGTTGCCAAACAATTTTCAATCATTTACCTGCAGTCCTGTCAACCAGGGAGGACCGAAGCGGCTGGAAGTTAGCAAATGTGATGTCCACTGACAAGGACAGGAAGGAAGATCCAGAAAACGACAGACTTTCCAGTCTGACCTCAGTAACAGGGAAGGCAGTGGAGCAGATCATCTTGAGTGTCATCATGTAGCATGTACAGCATGACCATGGGATCAGGCTCAGACAACATGGTTTTATGAAAGGCAGGTCCTGCTTGACCAACCTGGTCTCCTTCTGTGACAAACTAACCTGCTTGTTGGAAGAGGGAAAGGCTGTAGATGTGTCTGCCTGCCTTCATCAAAGCTTTTGACACTCTCTCACTCTCATTTTCCCTCAGAAACTGGCTACTCATGGTTTGGATGGGTGCATTGCCAGCTGAGCTAAAGACTGGCTGGATGGCTGGTCCCAGAGTGTGTGATGAACGGAGTCAAATCTAACCTGCATACAGTCACAAGCGGGGTTCCCCAGGGCTCAGGGCTGGGGACAGTCCTTTCAATACCTTTATCAATGATTTGGATGAGAGCATTGAATGTCCTCTCATTTGCAGTGATGATCTGCCGGAGGGTCAGAAGGCTCTGCAGAGGGATCTGGACAGGCTGGATTTGTGGACAAAAGCCAGTTAGATGAGGTTCAACAAGGGGAAGTGCTGGGTCAGAAGTTCATGTCACAACAACCCCAGGCAGTGCTAAAGGCTTGGGAAAGAGGGTCTGTAAACACACTAATGGAAAAGAACCTGGAGGTGCTGGTCAACAGCAGCTTAACATGAGCCAGCATGTGCCCAGGTAGCCAGGAAGGCCAATGGCATCTTATCATGTGTCAGCAACAGTGTGGCAAGGAGGACCAGGGCAGTGACCTGTACTGGGCACTGGTGAGGCCAGTTCCAGGGGGTCCTGTGTCCAGTTCTTGTCCTCTCATTACAAGAAAGACACTTGATGTGTTGGAGAATGATCAGAAAAGGGCCATGGATCTGGTGAAGGGTCTGGAGCAAGTCCTGTGAGGACACTCAAGGAGTTGGAGTTGTTTAGCTTGGAGAAAAGGAAGCTCAGGGGAGACCTTATCATTCTCATCAAACTACTTGAAAGGAAGCTGTAGCCAGGTGGGGGACAGCATCTTCTCCCAAGTAAAAATTTATACGAGAAATGGAAATGTCCCCAAGTTGTGCCAGGGGAGGTTTAGGTTAGATATCAGGAACATTTTCTTCACTGGAAGAACTGTAAAGCATTGGAATAGGTTTCTTGGGAAGTGGTTGAATCACCATCCCTGGAAGAGTTCAAAAAGCATGTAGTTGTGGAACCTGGGGACATGTTTTAGTGGTGAACACAGTGGTGCTAGCTTAATGATTGAACTTGATGTTCTTAGAGGTCTTTTCAAACCTTCTAGGTTTCCATGATTCCGTGAAACAGAAAATCATTTTTCCTTCAGGTTTCCAGAAAGCAAAAAGCAGAGGGCAAATAAAAATTTCATAAGCAGTACAAATTTATTTGAAACTAGCAAGGGAGATAATAGAACACCAGCTCCTCAGTATTCTATACTAAACTCAAGGAAAACTGAATGTTTCGATGCCATGCAAAGCAAGCAATAATGGTTTTATACATACAAACTGCTTATTGTAGAGTGAGAAGCTATTGCATTTTGGTTGATCCATAGAAATTGCCCATGTACCTACTTCAAATTTTCAGTAAACATTAAATAATTCAAATCAGATTAACCCCAGAAGAGGAACTAGTATTTTTTCTGAGTCAGTTGTTACTTGTACTGACTTTCAGGGATCTGCAGACGAGCTCTGGAAAACTCTTTGCATTAAAATCAAAAAGCTGCCTTTTTCCAATGAAAGGCAAAGACAACTTGGAAAATTATGGTACATTTCAATGGAATGGGGCAACAATATTGTAACATCCAGTTTTGTTCCACAGCATATTGCATCCAAAACTCAAAAACACTGGAAGCTGGACAAGCTTGTTTGAGACATGACCTTTCAGTAAATTTTGCAGAAGGTGTGCTAAACTACATCAGGAGTTGATAAGAAAATATCTGAGATGATCTTTAAATTCAGTAAATATTTTCAGCAGATAGAGACACCATTATATTTTATTTCACTGACACAGTAGATAAATAGCATCAGCTCCTAAAACTCTTTCATTAATCATGAGAAGATTGTGATATCATATGGTCAGATTATTGGGTTTTTGAATAATAATTTCTGCAGGGTGTTTCCGTATAATTTCAGATGACTGTGCAGAACACAGGTGTGCAGGAGACCTGTGTAGGTGGGGTGTAAATGATAGATTAGATTCAAGTTTTTTATGAAGTTGGCTTAGAGGTCTAGATTGACAAAAAGTTAGGGAAGAGTTTTCTTCTATGTTTGATGCCCATTTGCAAAACAGGCTGTGGATAGGCTGCTGAACAGACTGCTGACCTGTCTCCTGACTGCCAGAAACTGCCCTGGTGGGAGCTAATTCATAGCTGCAGTACATCTGCAGCATACACTATAAAATATGCTTCACACCATTTATTCATTTTTTTTCTGCCTTTGCTTCCTGGACACTTATATTACTGTTTCCAGTAATATTACTCCATATTAAAAAAAAAATTCTCCATATTAACAAAATTTGCTCCATATTAACAAAAATTCTGTCTTGGCCAAATGAAAAAGCATTTGAAAGCTACTGTGTTAAATGCAAAAGCTGGGATGCAGATAAAAAACTTTCAGAGGGGTTTTCATTTTTCATCCTTTGGCTGCATTTGGACTTGGATAAGTGTCATGAGTCCTTCTGGACTGTGTCCTCATTGAATATAATTTTAAAGTAGCAATGTGGTTTTGAAACAGAATTCCCAATATTTCAGCCAACCAGCTCTAGCACACACAGACTAAACTCCTTCTACAGGAAATTTTTTAGGGAGTTTAGCGTCACTGTGATTTTCCTATCTAAACAGGTGTGTTAAGGCGTCTCTAAAAATTAACAGCTGTTACTTTCCCTCTTATGTTTATCAAAGTAGTGCCAAACAGAAGGAAGTTGTGGTGGACACAGCAAACTCTATCCACTACTTAAAAACATTTAGCAAAATAGTTGGCAATAAACTTTACAGGCAGTCAAAACATGCAGGAGATAAATGTGCATGACAGAAGGCAACCATAATCTCTCATATTGTGTGATTTTGATAACTTTTACTTCAATTGGGATGGTTCTAGATGGTATCTACTGATGTTATCTATCAAATTTTAGCCCACTTAAAGAGGCTCTGACTTTGACTTCTTAGAGAAGGCAACTCAAGCTGTGACCATATAAAACTTATTTCCTTTCCAAAGGGCAAATGAATAGGTCAACACAGTGGCTGTTTAGAAGGTAATCTATTACATAATTTTTCTTGTCATAACAACACTGTTTTACCCTTGAAAGGATATCTAGGATATATTTTATCAGGTTTAGAAGTGTTTTTACGTACACTATGGTGACAGCCTCCAGGGCTTTTCAAAACTGCTGCAGAAAATAATACTTCACTGAATGAATATTTTGGTCCCTTTTGGTCCCTACTGAATGTCCCTTTCAGTAGTGTAGGTCCACTGGCACAACACCAATACAGATGTTCTACGGAGGTAGGCATGAGGTACACAGGAGCATAAGCATAAGGGAATTTTCACTTGTTATCAGTATCTTGCCAACTTCTTGGGATAACAAGACACTCTGTTACATGATAATCTCCATTCCATTTCCAACTTATAAAATCATAGACTATCATTTTTCCTTGATAACACATCAGCTGTACAAGAGAGATAAAAATTAACTGAAAAGAACTTACAGGAAATATGTAAAAAAGTAAGAAATAACTGGTTTCTACATCAACAGAAATGGACCAAATATTCATCACAAAACTATTTCAAAATATACCAATTTCTGCATCTAGGATTTTTTTTAAATTGGGAATCAATGCCAACAACTAGAGTCAAAACCAAGGTGATTTCTTAGGCTTTGATGGGAACTCTACTGAAATGCATTTTCTTTTTACTATTTGTTATCGATTATAAAGAGAGTTCTTTTAGGAGCAATGTGGAAACAAGTACAGGCATGCTAGTAGATTGCTTTTACAGTAAACTATTTGATGTACCTCCAGTTTTAAATGAGAAAATATCTTCTAATTCAAATATAGCTGCCTATCCAGGTTTATCACTTTATATCTGCTCTTTTGAGGACTTGCATATTGGTATAAATCACCCAGGGCAGAATTAACAATTTTATAGAGAAAAATCAAATATTAATAACACAGTTGATGAAATCCAGATGCTCCCTTAGGAGTTTCACAGTACCCAAGGAAGACTTTCAGGATCCAAATAAGTTACCAGCCATAAAGGTTGCTCATTGAGAAGCTATTTAAGTAATTACATAATTTAACAAAAGCAAAGCAATTTTTTTTCCCTCACAAATAATAGAAAACGTTAAGATCTGCAGGGTGTAAAGGTCTGCTTAGCCTCCAGACCAGATTCTCACAATATGTTTGTGGTAATTAGAATATCTTATTAAAACTAATTCCCCTCCAGTTCTCTCATAGAAATTCTCTAAGCAATAACTATAGTCCTGCTAAAGCAAATTCCTAAATTATATCACTCTCTTGGACAATCCCTTACAGATATTATTTGATCATTTTGATTCAGAAGAATCCTACAAATGAAAGGGAAATGTGTTAATATTTTAAAGCTCATCAGGTTCAGAAATCAGTAAAATCAGTTTCTCACTTGTTTCTCAAATACCCCTTTCAGATTTTGGCATGCTTTCCTAATGTTACTTATCTCCCATGGTATATTGAGTTCTACAGATTTTCTTTTTTTTTAATTGCCAGCTTTTCAGTATTTATTTTGTTATTCTTTCTTATATGTAGACCTTTCATTTTGGCTCATTTCACTAGTCTGTAATGGATATTTTCCTGCTGCTCCATCTGTCATCTCCAGAGGTCATTCATGTAACAGTCCCTGTTATCATACTTTCCAAGACAAAATTTATTAACACAATATAAATGAATGGTATAAATACAACCCACACTCACAAGTATCTTGTACTTCTTGGAAAACAGAATGAACCAGCAGTGCTTACCCGAGGACCATCCCATGGCCAGAGGATGTTTCCCAACCTTTGTTGAATAGTCTTCATTCCCTATTCTTCCTAGAAGTGCAGTCCTACAAGAGGAAGGAGACAAAAGAGTTTTTAAGCTCCAAATGAACATTTTACATCCATTCCACCCTTTTTTTCTAGTTCTCTAACATACTTTTTTAACATACATTTAATTGTCTCCTACTTAGCTTCATGGTTTTCCACACAATAATGTCTTTCACTCTAGTACCGATAATTGTCAGCAGCAACACACTGATTTGTCTCCAGCTAAAATCAATACACTCCTTTTTGCTTTTCAGGCTGTCTGCCTGATTTCCTTTGCTTGTAATCTTGTCCAGTGGTCCACAGAGAACTCATCTCAGCTTGCTACTGCCCATGCCCTCCCTATTTGTGTTAGCTTCAGCAAATGCTTGCAAATTGCCTTAATCCCTTAGAACACCTCTTTATTTTTTTTCCCTAGGGAAAAGTAAAGTTGTTTTTTTTTCCCCTAGGGAAAATGTAATTTTCAACCTCAAACTCAATCTGTCTGCTTTCTAAGTGAGTTGTCTTGCAGCATTTTGGTATGGCACCTTCATCAATGCTTTCTTCCAGAAACTTCTGTTTGTGCTGAGCGACTTTCGACTAGGACATTTTAATTTTTTTCAATAGGTCTGATTTTCTGGAACTTGAAGTGGAATGCAAAGAACTTATGCTCTCCTAAAATGCTTTAACATTTTCAGTTTTGTGCTTTCAAAATTAAAAAAAAAAAGGACAAAATAAAGCATTGAATGTCACTGGCTAGGATGATATCTAGGGCTAAGATATCATCTTGCTAGTAGGAGCAAGCTGGCTTCATATTCTTATCATCTGGTGCAATATCTTACAGTTTTCTATAAACTCTCTCTATTGACATTTTTCCCCACTTCTGATTCCGACTGCAGTCATGTTATTTGCTGGCTCTCTGTTCACAAATTTTACATGAACAGTCAGAAAAGATCAAGTCACAGTGGGGAAAGGGAAAGCCAGCATCACCTGAGTACCTCTCACCTCTTGCCTTTTTCAGTGATAAAACTGAAAGCATTGACTGCCCTACTTGCCTGCAGTACAACAGGATACAGTTCACAGTGAAGTCCCTTAATGGGTCAGACCATTAGAGTGCACAACTCAGCTCATTCAGGCATGTATCTCTCATACTAATTGCATCCAATCAAATAACAAGGTCACTACAGACTCTAAATCATTTAGGTTTTTTAAAATGCCACTGCTAAAGCTCTTTGTGCCATTTTCAGGGTGGAGCTGCTTCAAGCTGTGATATGCTCTAGAAATAAAACAAGAAGAAGAAGGAGAAATATAAAATTTCCTTTGCATGTTTGTAAATAAATGTAATCTGTTTTCTTAACAGTTGTTATATTTCATCTGTATCTTATGTCTTTTTTGTTAAAGTGAGTGGTGCTGGTCTAGGGGCTTTTTTTTTGTTTGTTTGTTGTTTTTTTGGTTTTGGGCGGTGTTTTTTGGGGAGGTTGGAGTTATTTGGGTTTTTTGTTTGTTTTTTGTTTGTTTGCTTGTTTGTTTGATTGATTGATTGGTTGACTGTTTCTTCTTTCTGCTGTGGTTCTGCTGAGAGAGCTGCAGCTCTGAGTAGTTGCCAAGGGAGATGGTTACATACATATGAAACATGCAATGCATTCTCTGTAGATGCAGGACTCTGACCTACTCTCTTCCTCTAAACTCCTCCAAGCGACTTTTAAGGATCAGAAGGCTTATACTCCTCACATCCCCAAGGCAGTTCAATTTGTTTAAATCTTTTTGTGATTAAATTAAAATGTATGCTATTGTATTCACAACTTAGTTTTTTAGCAATAAGTACTCCCCCAGTGAATAAATCCATCTCATCCTCATCTTGCCTTCTGCAGCCATGCACCTCTGAAAGACCAGGTCAGGTCAGGTAGCACAAGTGCTGAGCAGTGACCTCGAGCAGAGATAAACTCCATTACCTTCTCAGTGGTTTTCCTGCATTTACTGCAGGAAAGGGTTCAAGTGCATTAGCAGAGAATAGAGGGAAGCTATCAGCTGAATGGTAAAATGCTTCTAGCACTTTTCCCCTTTCTCCTGCTAATTCAGAGAACTGAAGGGACAGGCACGGTTACACAGGTTAGACAACCTGAAGTTGATTAAAATGTTGCATATTCTGGTTATTGCACACAAGATTACTTTAAAAAACCCTATCTACATAACCTTTTTGAATAATCACCATCGAACAATAAGCATTCATTAAAATACCCAAAAGGTATTTTAATTTAAGGTAATTTAATTTGTGAGTCGAAATTTCTTAAATTGCAATGGTGACTTACCTCCCAGATTATTTTTGTTTAGCCAAAGTGACAAAGTCACTCTGCTGATAGTAAAAGATGCAACTTTAAATTTTGCAAATTTGCATTAGTAAAAATGCTCTGAAAAACAGAAATCAAAGGGAAAAATAATGTCACTGCTGTTTAAAATGTAGTGCATATAATTTATTTTTTTAAAATTACATGTTTGCTTCACACTATTTCTGAAATATCTTTTTAGTACAGGGGTAGAAAGAGTAACTATGATACAATTCTGACTAAAGTCTTCTCCTAGGTAATATATAAGTAGAATTTTGCTGTGTTCTATGTATAATGAGGACCTATGTACCTGTTCATGCATTCATATAAAATATATATTTTGTGGGCATGTTTCAGCACATAAAAAAGAATTTTAAATGCCACAGACACAAAATACCTCATAAAATATGAAAGTATCTACCCTTCAAGTGTGTAAAGTTGTGTGTAAAAATCAAAGGTTAGAAACAGAAATTCGTTTCAAGCCTCTCAAGCACTATTAGAGAGGAGGCACAGACTCTCTCAGCCAGAATGAATTTCAGTTTTGTGCACAAGCTGTAAATCAAGCAGTGGTCTTCAAAGTGACCGTGTCCAGCTCTCTCCAAAGCTGTGAGAGCACCAGGCACTCTCCTGCCCTTTGGATGTGTGCCCCTTGCAATGCTGGTGTGAAGGCTATTTGCAGTGAATAATGTTGGACTCTGTCAAACACAGGTATGGGGGTGGCAACAGGAAAGCATCAGTATTCCAAAGAACAAAAATTACCTCTGTCCAAAACAGTCACAGTGGAAAGGAAATTAATGTATTTAAGAGAAGGCAAAGTCATCAATATATTAGCTGCTGGGAGGGCACCTGAGGACTCCTCCTGCATGTTGGACTCTGATTTACTGAGGGCTGAACATGATTTTGTATCCCTGTAACTGTTGCTTTTTCCCTCCACTCCTTACCTTTTTATCACAGCCCTTTTTACTTGTTAAATTGCAAGGAAGTTCCTGTGAATTGATAGAGGCCTCAAATTGTTCAACTAGTGCAAATAATGTCCAATGCTGACAAATTGTCTCAGAGCTCTCAGATAAATATGTGTGATCTGTGAAGACTTTTTCTCCCGACAAGTTTTCTGTCATGACCTTCTCACTGCAAGTCTTAGCTTCCAGACCCTGAAGCCAGAGGGAGGTGACAACACTCCCCCCAGAGCCCAGCAGCACCAACACTGACATGGTGTGCATCCGCAGCTGTCAGAGAAGGCTGTGGGCACACAGCCTCCTTGGCTGCATGTTTGTTGGGTCTCCTCCTTGCAAAGATTTCACCTGAGCCTGCCTTGAAAATGCTGGCACAGCAAAGGTGATTTTCAGGATGCACAGACAAAA
>VXBC01003708.1:83247-98236 GCA_013399945.1 Ploceus nigricollis
AAAGGAGAAGAGGGGGCAAAATTCTTCCCAGAGCACCCACTAACAGGACAATTAAAACATGTTAAACTATATGTGAACATGAGAAGATACCTTTTTTTCACTGTGCAGGCAGTCAAACACTGGCACAGATTTTCTAGTGAGGTTGTAGAGTTTTTTTCTTGAAGATACTCAAAACCCAGCTGGACATGGTCCTGCATCACCTGCTCTAGCTGATTCTGCTTGAGCAGAGAGATTGGACTGGAAGAATGCAAGAAGTCCTTTTAATTCTAAATCATTCTGTGATTCATCAATTTTAGCTTTAAGTTCTGTCTTTTAACCTAAATAAATGATGTATTCTTTGATTTATAATATAATATAATAATATTATATTATAATAATCGAATTATTTGATTTATAATATAATAATATTTATTATTTAAGTATTTTCTTATCAAGATTTTCATATAGTGTCTGCCTATACCTTTTTAATTTACATTACCTAAAGGTGGGACTTTGTTGCTAGTTTATTCATGTTGAGAAGCTCATGGTCAGAGCTGAGGTGCACAAAGTCTTGGGATTAAACACTTTCAGGTTATGAAGACTGGCTATAGCATTTCCAGTCTTTCACACATTATGATCTTTCCAAAATAATACTAATGTCTTAAGCATATCTAATATTTTGTTTTCTTTTCCTAAGTAATTTGTATCCATATAAAATGCAATGGGCATTTAATATGGGATGGCTTCTGTGTGTGTATGTTGGCAAGGTTTTTTCTGATGTGGTTTTCAACATAGGATTAATTTTTCAGGAATAGAGTTGTTAATTTGTAGTTTTTATTAGATGTAGGCATGACTACCTGAACACATCACTGCTCCACAGAGGGAAGAGTCAGCACAAGGCACTCTGCCAGAAATACACGTTCTCCCTGTGGGACAGTTACGGACACAGATAATCATGGCTATACAGTTGTATTTATTTAGTTATTTAGAACTGTTTCAGCCCCTCACTGTACCCTGTAGCTCCATTTTTGAAAGATAAAAGGAAGACTATAAGCACTAAGGCTGAATCTCTCAAAGCTGGTGAGTCAAGATATATACCAGATTAAAAAGGAATCAGAGTAGGAAGAAGGTTTTGAGGATTTTCTAATTACTTTAAAAAAACCCAAACAGGCACATCTACTTTCAGAGTGCCTTCAGATACTTGACTCTTCCTTTTAGCCTCAACCTACTCTCTGTAAACATCAGGGTAACTGTTGACTTTACAATCCTGTCTCTAATTGCTCTCTCTAACAGGCACTTTGTTTCCAGATCCATTTGATAACCCAAGGTAATACACCATGGGAAACGCCAAGCAAATTCAAATGATCTCCTCTTCTTTTCTTTCCATGTAGGAGCAAGGCAGTTCATGTGATTTACAGCACTGCCTTCCCTGTTCTGGCTGCTGAGCTACCACACATCCTTTCCCTCCTCCTCCTCTATTCCACATTCCTGGTGCCAACCCCCAGCACCACTCAGCATTTTCCCCAGCTGGAAATTCTTCCACGCTCTTAATTGGCTCTGTGGGTCTCTAAATTTCCTGTCAGAGTAGCTATCTTTTCTCCTTGTCTTATAACCCCCAACCTTCTCTCTAATAAAACAATCAAATCCTACTTTCAACTTTCCAAGTGCTCAATCAGTCTCCCTTGCCCTTTGCTACCCTCTTCACCCTTGCTCCATAGTCTGCAGAGGCCGTTCCTTTTATATATCTAATGAATGTCTGAGAGTTCAAAAATTTATAGAAAAGGTACTGATTTTCTGCCTGCTCTAAAAGAGGAATCTGACAAATTTGTTTTGTCTACTTACAGAATAAAAGACTGTCAAAAAGAGTCTGGTAAAACTGACCTTAGTACTGCACATATATTAAGTGTGCAGATGTAAATATCTTTCCATCTGTATCTGCTTTTTCTGTCAAGTCTATTAATTGATGGGCACAGTGATGATTCAGGCTAAGAATAGCCACAGGAAATACTGATGTTTCTGAAAGTATTCGTCCTGTCTTTGCTCCTCTACAGTGTAATAGCAGTGCAGAAACATTTTGTTTGGTGCACCTTATTTCTGCCTTTATGAGGCCTGATACGTTCTCTTGTGCCCTAAACCATATACTCTTTAGAGGAGGAATTATGTTGAGCCATGCCTTTGTTTCAAATGGGATCTACAGGCCTGGTAAGGGCTTTGATGGGTCTTTACACACTATGTACGACTCTTGAGAAAAACAGTATACTACACATCTGAGGCATTTCTACCTTTTAATTTTGTGGGCAGTTTGATAAAATTAATTTCATTTTCTAACTTTCCAGGTATATTTCTCTCAAAATTTCTTGTCAAGCAAATGAAATATTTTGCAGACAATTATTTGTTTGTTGACCATAGACTGAGAGCCACCAGTAGGGCGGCTCTATCAGACATCTGTACACATATATTTTTGTTTCCATTATAATTAATTTTTGGGTGTTTTCTGATGTAAACAATACAAAAATTTAACATTATTTATTTATTATTCCAATGGGTTTTTTAAGATACAAAAATTTAATATTATTTATTTATTATGCCAGTGGGTTTTTTAAGATACAATATTTTAATAGTTCCTGAAAGGGAAATGAAAGTTATCCCTTTGGTTAGACCATTTCCTCTTCTCCTTACTCCATTTACTTATGACAGCCAAGGAGCAGAAAGAGTGCCAAACAACAAGGAATATACGTATGAAATGCTAATGGAATATTACTGAAGAAAATCATTAATGAAAATGATACCTCCAGAAAAGGAAATTTGTTCCTAGAAGTCGAACTTTTGAGTGCCTGATTCCTGAAAATGTCATTGTTGCCCAAGATGAAGAGTCCAAACTTCCTGTAGAGTTCATGCAGTGGACCCCACCATGTAGATGATGACTCCTTGTCTTTGCTCCCCAGCAGAAGTGCAATGCCTCTTGTGGAAGCAGGGCATCTTCATCTATCCCAAAATTCATCCCTTGTCCTTTTTGAGGAAAGAGGAAAACCTTTCCTTGGGGGAGCCAAGAGAAAGTCACTGTCAGTCTGGCTGCTGATGGCAACAAGTCTCTCTGTCACTTAACAGCTGGGTTTAAAGTGAGTTAGAAATTGTTACAAATCCCTCTGCTCCACACAAAGTCATAAACTGAACTGACTTTGGATTAAATAATAAACGTTNGGCACAGCAAAGGTGATTTTCAGGATGCACAGACAAAAACACCCTCCTCAAAAACCCGACACACTCCCACTGTGACTCCATGTTATCCAAGATTTGTCTGATGTGGATTGATAATTTGTAATAAACATGACAATTATGGCTCAGACTTTATCTAAGGTTCTGAGATGACTTAAAAATCATCTAAGTAAATCATGTTGCTCTTACTAGGCATAACATACAGCTGGGTACCCTAAAGCACAGGTAAAATAGAATTTTTGCTTTTTTCAGATTCAGATGTTTTAAGACCAGAAAGGATCATTATACCATCTGTTTATGCATCATATTTCATCTGTTTCTTGCTCAACAGGATCTATTACAGTTTTTTGTACTGAAGCGTATACTATAGCATATAGTATATAGTATACTATAGTAGAGTATACTATATAAGAGCATACCTAAGAGTATGCTCACATAGTTACGAATGTTTGAATTACCTCGTTTGAAAAAGCCATCATATCCCAGTCAACGTGCTGATCCTAGTCCATTGCAATGCCTTGGGTTTGCCACTTTGTAGCATATTTGCAATAAATTGGTCTGTATTCAGGATTAGTTTCTATGTCATTACACCTTCCAGCCAAAAGTTCATAATTTCTCTAAATGTCCTATGTCTCACACCTGCAATCATATGCAAAAGCCCAAAAAACATTTTCCAGAAAGGAATAACTCCTCACTCAAATATAGAGAATCCTTCACTTTTATTGGTAGGTTGTTTTACTGGATAATCAGCATGATTTAAAAATGTGCTGTATTAGTCATTTGAATGTGACTGTCTCTAACTTGCAGCAATTCACTCATGTTATCCACTTCCCAGGTAGTTTAAAAGGCTCTTTAATTTCAGGTAGTTTGTCCCCCTAAAGCACTTGCACACCATAATCAAGCTGTCTCTTCACTGATATGATGAAGTAAATTGATTAAGCTCTGTATGTTTCTCACCAAAAAAACAACTTCTCCTGCTCTTGAGTGTGATTATTTGCTTTCTCTGATTTTCCACCTATTTTTAAAGCTATGGGGAAAAAATCCTCTACATAATATTTATGGACAGTGATATCATATTTCACACCTAGAAGTTTCTGTGCCTTCTTTTTCTCTCCTGACTCTTTATTTCCCTGCTTATACATGTAAACATCACCCCAGAATTTAAGTCATTGAAGTCCACACAAAATTATTTGTCTCCTATGACGTTTAATTCTTCCAGATCACTGCTTTCAAGAATATACATGACCATTCTGTATAACATAGTGGTATGTTTTTTTCCCCTAGATATTGTGTCTTCTTGGAATTTGCTGAAACTGTTTTGTTCTAATAACCAAAGTGTCCCTCTGCTGATCTGGCTTGATTTTATCGATCTCTTTCTGGTGTTGGCGGTCATAAATTGTATGCAGTATCTTGGTGTTGACTAGCGAGAGCTAAACCAGTAGAGAAAATCCTATCCCTAATTGACTGGCTAGTTCACAGTCTAGTTGGCCTTCACAGCTGCCAGAGCACACCGCTGCTTTCTGCTCAGCTTCCTGCCCACTCAGATCCCAAATCCTTCTGCCAGAGCTCTTCCCAGCCAAGCAGTCTGCTGGAAGGGTTATCTCTCTCAGGGGCAGAATTAGCATTTTTCCTGGTTGAATTTTTAAACTTCCCTTAATTCGGCATCAGCTTCAAGCTTGACATGAGTACAGCACCTCTGCTCCTCCAGGTTACATAATCACAATCAGGACATATCTCAATACAGATCTCCACAGTAGTCTCCTTGACAATGGCATTAAATCCTCTGAGTCCAACATCTAGCCAGGGTTTCCTCCATCTGGTAGCACACACACGCAGACAGTAAAATTCTTCCTTGACTTTGAGAGTACTTTATGAAAGGCAGTCAAAATCTTTGCTAAAACTGGGGAAAATGGTACCAACTGCTCTCCCCTCATCCACAAATCATCCTGTCACATCATCCCACAAGTAATGATATTGATGAGGCACACACAGGGCCACAAAGAAGTTTAAGAGACTGGAGCACCTTTTCCACAAACAAAGAGGGCCTTTACCTGTTACCCTGCAGAAGAGAAGGCTCAAGGGAATCTTGTCCACATGTGTAAGTACTGGATAGAAAGGAAAGGAGAAGAGGGGGCAAAATTCTTCCCAGAGCACCCACTAACAGGACAATTAAAACATGTTAAACTATATGTGAACATGAGAAGATACCTTTTTTTCACTGTGCAGGCAGTCAAACACTGGCACAGATTTTCTAGAGAGGTTGTAGAGTTTTTTTCTTGAAGATACTCAAAACCCAGCTGGACATGGTCCTGCATCACNATATAAAATTAATGGTGTTGCAAGAATATCTCTTATGCTTGTCTTTCAAATAAAACACAAACTGAGCTGCTTTAACACATTTTTAACAAAAATATAATTTTAAAATTTAATGAAAGAAGTATCAATCTTCTTAAAATAGAAAGCAGATTTAGACTTCTAGGATTCTCATTTACAACTCAGAAGATTGCTGCTTTTTTTTCTATATCTCTGAAAATCCTTATCTAAAGAAAGTGGTTTATACATTCTTTGTTCATTTCCTTGTCTGCCTANGAGGGGGCAAAATTCTTCCCAGAGCACCCACTAACAGGACAATTAAAACATGTTAAACTATATGTGAACATGAGAAGATACCTTTTTTTCACTGTGCAGGCAGTCAAACACTGGCACAGATTTTCTAGTGAGGTTGTAGAGTTTTTTTCTTGAAGATACTCAAAACCCAGCTGGACATGGTCCTGCATCACCTGCTCTAGCTGATTCTGCTTGAGCAGAGAGATTGGACTGGAAGAATGCAAGAAGTCCTTTTAATTCTAAATCATTCTGTGATTCATCAATTTTAGCTTTAAGTTCTGTCTTTTAACCTAAATAAATGATGTATTCTTTGATTTATAATATAATATAATAATATTATATTATAATAATCGAATTATTTGATTTATAATATAATAATATTTATTATTTAAGTATTTTCTTATCAAGATTTTCATATAGTGTCTGCCTATACCTTTTTAATTTACATTACCTANATCCCCTTTCTATAAAGTCATCATCCCATTTCTTTAAGTATCCAAATGAGCAGGTCACACGAACAAATAAACAAAAAGAAACTCCAACTTTTTTTGTTTTGCTTTGAAAGTTTTCTGGAATACAGTGAACAGCATTGTAAATTTTTTTTCTCTTTCAGTTCACACTGATTGCTGAAAGAACTGGAAATCTCCTATCTTAGAAATGTCTGGACACAGTGATGCAGTAATATGTAAAGCAAGATTAATTCTGCAGTGACAGAAGGAAGAAATTAGTAAACAAATCACTTTGAGAATGTATAAGAAAAATGTGTTCTCAGAGCCCCTTTATTACAACACAGACTGAAAAAATGTGATGGCCCCCAAGCTGTAATATGACAACAAGAAGTGAAGAGATGTTCACTATGCAGGCTGTAACTGGTCAAACAGATGGAAAACTCAACTGTGTCCTTTACCAGCCACATGCCAGCCTCTAAATGACAGCACAAAGTCTGGATTGTCCCTTAATGGGACATCTGTGTCTCTAAATTTATAGCTGCCACACTGCAAGATCACACACTGGAATAGCCTGAGACACTACTTGGACACATACCTGGTCATCGTTGCAGTATTGTTCTCACATGCCAGAGCTTTAAAGGGAAATGATTAAATGATATTATACATCCACCACTAACTAACTGCTCATGGCAGAATGGGGATTTTTGAGTGGCTGGCAGAACATGATTGTAGTCTAAGTGAAACAGATTTGGTAGAATAGTTTCAATTATGTACCTAAAGAAAGGTTCTGGAATGAATACAGCCTTTTCAAATGCAGTTCACTGAGTCTGAAAGCAGCTGTAAATTCAGTGGTACTAGGAACTGCAAACCATGTAATTTGAAAATGTTCATCATCCAGTATGCCCTACAGAATATAGACAAGGCCATTTTAGTGAAACAAGCAACTCGGAAATGTCTCAAAATGATGGCTATTCAAAAAAGGGGTGAAACAATTGTTGTTACCTATTGCTTTAAAAGCCCCACAATTTAGTTCAAACACTTGCAGGGCGGTGAGGCTGAAAGTTGAACATTTCCCATTGTATTTACTCCCAGGCTCCATAAATTTTTGTCATTTTAAGTGGTGGAAAGGCTGAAATAGATATGATGAAAAACAAAAATGTGCAAAACCTGCCAAGTTCTCTCCCTTGCACACAGTCCTTCATGGCTTATTCTGAAACATATGCCATTGTAAAACTGTTAGGAGTCTCTTAAGATCCCTGAGTCCAGCAAATTAACAGCCTGCACCGCCCCTTGAATATAGGAATATGCAAGAGAGTCCTATAAGAAACAGTAGAGGAATGAGCAGTAGGAGTGCAGGAGTTCAGGGGGAGTGCACAAGGAAAAAAATCTCCTGCTGAGGTTTCCAAATACAAAGTTTTCCACTAAAATCACTGTATTCATCTAGTGGAAAAAAAAGGCCCTAGAAAACTCCCACTGATGTCTCCTAAATACTGGCTTTGTTTTAGTTCCAGCAGGGAAGCTAATTTACAGTGATGTTTAGAGCACAGGTGAACTAAGATTTTCTGGCTCAGTAAATGGAGGGAAGTTCAAAAAGACTACATATCTCCACAGTACTTTCTTTGAGGCCTAAATGAGGATTGAAAGTTTTCAGAGCTAACTGTTCAAGTGAAAGGCTGGGGAACACATATGTGTTGGATTTAGAAATATAGTCAACCCATTCAACTCCTCAACTTCAATTAAGCTCAAACCGCTGTAAATCAGTGTTTTATGGTGACATAGAATTGATTTCTTCATAGATGTACTTTCAAGTTTGTTAAGTATTCTTAAGAAATTCTATGACTATAGAGGAGAAATCTACATAAGGAATTTACTTGTCACAATTTTTTATGTCTTAGCTGGCTTTGCAGTTTAAAAGGAGCAGAAAAGGAAAAAATATGAAATTATCTTTTGACTTTCCTCTTCAGACTACAAACTTGAGTTCCCCATATTTCATCAGGTCTGATAGATCAGTGTAGGATAAAGGCATAAGGTCCCGCTTGCCTTCCCTATATATTTGTCTTTATTATTCCAGTCACTAAACTCTCTCATGTTAATGATTTGCAGGAAGACACAGGGATATTAACAATCTACAGCCAATTAACCAGACTTGCTTCATTGGATTTATCAGGTGTATAAATTCTGGGTTATTTTTTGCCAAATAAAAAATTAGACAGTACTTGATTTAATATCAATATGTTATGCTAGTCCTAGTTCTTCTCCCAAGATTTGTAACTAATTTTTATGTGATATATTCAACGCAAATCTCAAAGCATAATAAAACCACTTTTCCTCATTACATGTAGTAAAATGGAAGGCTTACAGACCTTTAGAATCTTTACCACAACTTTATACTCCTGCTCATTACTGCTTCAGAAGTCTTTGCTTCCAGATTTGACAATCCCAAAGGCAGTTTAGTTGGGAACAGAAATACAGAGAAGTCGGAAGAAGCTGCCTGACTCTGTACTGGACTTGTCTCCAGTCAGCGCCTATGAAAAACAAAAACATGTACCTCCTGTTCATAGCACTAATCAGAGGTAATTAGAGCTAATTAGCTGTCTGTAGTAATAGAAAAAAGGAACTTCTCTCTTCTTGAGAATACTGTAAATTACCTAAAGAATTCATTCACTGTTACATTTTACTGTCAGCATGTTATTTTTAAATTATTTTTTTAAGAAAGTGCAAGCCAGAATTAAGTGCTCATTAAAAAAAAAACCCCAAAACAAATAAACCCACAAAAACTTGGTGCCTAAGTTTCTCATTATAGCACTTCCTGCTAGAGTAATCCATATATTGGCTTGTGAGCTAGTTGAAAGACAGACTTGCACGGGCTCACACTACATATAAGAGTCTGTTTAAAAGTGAAGGGTTTTTAGTTTTGGGACATTTTTCATGGCCTTTAGGAAGCTGGTTCAGAAAAAAAGTTGCAAAATATCTAGATGTGAAAGTAATCTGACCACTGCCTGAATGGTTTAGAAATCCCTATTCCTGGAGATATTGTTTGCTTTGTACTTGTCTCTTCAGAGTCAGGAGTCCAAAAGATCTTATCAGGAGACTTCTCAGAGCTGGCTTCACGACTGAGGAGTGAAACCTCATGGTGAAGAAAGCTTGGTGGTCCTGCCACAGAGAAAGTCACAGGCATAGGCAACATGCAATTCCTTTTTTTTTTTTGGTTTTTGTGCATATTCTTGATCTCCAGGTGGCAGATATCCCTGCAGTTCACAGAGTATGGCACTAAATGAGCCACTGGATAATCTGATTTCAATTTCTGCCTTCTGTCAAGAGAATATTCTCACACTGAGCTCAGATCACTTGGTTAGTGGAAATACATTACAGTGAAGCAATAAGGCTTTGAAAAAAAGAAAAAGAAAATAAGTGTTTCAGAATTGCTGGAGTGCACAAATAACCATATATTGTNTCCAATGTGGCACATTGGTTCAGAAATGGTCAAAAAAAACTTTGATATAAAAAAAATTTGAATAGAATGCCAGTTTACCACAAAGCCACCAGATATTTTGCCTAAAATAAAATGGAGATTTTCACATTAGTCAGACTTGAGACAGAATTTTGGAGCATCATCAATTTTTTTTTTGACCAGGAAATACATACATTCATTTACGTATATACATACCTGTGTGTATATATATATTTATACACACACACACACATACACAAACACAAATGTTGCTCCTCTTTGGTTGCAAGGACCATAAAAAAAGTTTCTCTATGACAGAACTGACAAAAAATATACTTTAAATTTTACCCCATAAAAATGATAAGTGATTAGGCTTTCTGGAGNATTTCTGCCTTCTGTCAAGAGAATATTCTCACACTGAGCTCAGATCACTTGGTTAGTGGAAATACATTACAGTGAAGCAATAAGGCTTTGAAAAAAAGAAAAAGAAAATAAGTGTTTCAGAATTGCTGGAGTGCACAAATAACCATATATTGTTTGTGTGCAAAATTAAAATGGTTGTTAGGTGTCTTGAGAACATGAGTCAGGAGTTTCAATCATCATTTAAGTGGCTTTCCTATTACAAATTGCAAGTCTGACCTTGATGAATTTTCCATTGCTTGAAATTTTGTATCAGGCTAGGATGACAGCAATTTAAAAGCCTTCAAGAAAACAGATATGGGGAACAATAGAATGGCAGTTAACGAAATTAAGATAACGGGCAAAGAGATAGAAAAGTCAATTTTGCTGGCTAGTTTGAGTGCAGTGATAAGTCCAGAAAAAGAAATTTATAAATTCTGGTACTAACATCAAATCAAGAAGAGAAAGTACAAAAATGAAGAGTGTTTTTNTGTTGCTCCTCTTTGGTTGCAAGGACCATAAAAAAAGTTTCTCTATGACAGAACTGACAAAAAATATACTTTAAATTTTACCCCATAAAAATCATAAGTGATTAGGCTTTCTGGAGGGCGATGAAAGCAGATTAAAATGCTGCTTTTCTGTGCAAGCCTTTACTGAGATTAGGAAGGTCCAGGCCTAGAACTGCTGTCAGTTCTCAGAAATACATTGGGGGATTTTAAATGTCATTTTTAAAGAGGAACAGCTAAACTACTTCACAACATGATCCTAGAAACTGGTCGAGAGGGTTAGATAATTGCCAGGGAGATCCCACTGATTGCATGATGATTACATCAGTCATCAGATACCTAGAGGTGTGACAGTCTGAACAGTTGGGAGATATGATTTGAATGATAAATAGAAAAGGAAATTATACCATTCAAATGAACAGATGCTGGTTTAAATTTTTTTCTTTACTTTTCAATTGGAATCACAATTTATTTTCTAGTAAAAATAATAAAAACATTCAGGAACTCCTCATGTTTAGAAAGAGGGAAAAATGAATTCTGGCAGAGAAAAATAAATAGTTTTATTTTATTTAGATTGAAATACTGTGGATGTCCTGAAGCTATATAGATAAATACAAATACTCTCTGCAGTTGCATAATTTCATATTACCACAAGTAGTACACTCCTAATAAAAGTAATAGCTGACTGTATGTTTTCGAGACCTGAGGTTAGAATATAATGTGATATTGGTAATTTGCAAAACCTGATACCTCCTCTGAATTTTGCCTGCCCCCTGAGGCCCTCCTCAGACAGCTGCTGTTTTTTATCCAGCCAAGCCAGCCACATTGTCACCCTTCTCTTTTTCTCTGTTCATCTCTGAAATATTTGCCAAATCATTGCCCAGCATTTCTCCGCCATTGCAAAGAAGCTAAAACTTGCTCACTGGGTCTCTTGGGTAACACATAAAAATCAGATGTGGAAGTAGTGAAAGTTAACATAAAGACTTATTGTAAACATATGCCGCTTTCATTAGTCCCAAAATCTCTACATCTAATGCAAAATGCCTGGAATACCATTAGCACTTACCACATTCAATTTTGAAGTATAATAAAGGTAAAAAAATCCACCACTGAATGTGCCCTTACAGAAGCTTCTAATAACTGAAAAGATAATAAAATATTATGATAGGATTAGGTTGTTTATGGCTATTTTAATCTTTACAAAGGAGATGGAGGGGGAAAAAAAGAAACACCTGTGCTTGCTGCATATGTTATTTCATATGGAGATGGTCACAGAGGTAAGGAAAAGGGTAGAGGGTGTTTGTTTGTGAGACATCTTACTGAGTTTTGACAACTTACTGGAGATGAAGTAGTATCTATAGAGTTTATTTTCAAGTCAAAAGTTTTATATTTGGTTTCAAAAAAATATTTGGTTTCCAAAAAACACTGTTCAAAAGCATAAGATAATAGGTCTTTGGATTCATATACACAGAAGATGCTTCTGATAGGATTCTTTTCATGTGTATCACCTGGGGAACTTCTTGTCAACTACACAGATGGGCTCAGTACAAGTCTTGATTGCTTTAATAATTTTTTCTATTTCCAACCTTAAACTTTGCCTCATAGAGAAAGGGTGACTCACCTCACAGACACCTGCATACTATAGAATTTTGGCTTGACTCTTTCTGTCTTTAATTTTTGCAGCAAATCTCAGTTCTGAGTTCTTTCACTGGGGCCAAAAATCTGATTCTGTAGAATAGACATTGTTTCTTTAGTAGTACCTTCAAAGATTGTCCTGATTTTAAAAACTTGTGCAGCAAGTCTGTCAAACTTTTTAGAAATATAAACACTGTATAACACTTATGTCAGCTTTTTGCCTTTAGAATTCTTTTGAAATAATTTTAGTTCAGGTTTTAGAATTTAAAGAGCTCTTGTATCAAAAAGACAATAATGGGCTGAAGAGATATGGTATTTAGAGATGAAATTAAAATCTAGCTGGAAGTTCTCATTCTAATTGAAGTGACTGGTTCTGTATTTTGGTCCATTGCATCAGTCCTGGGTTAAAACTGTTTTTTTCTTTTCTTTCTGTCTTGAATCTCACATGTAACATGTTGGTAGTTTATTGAAAAATGTGTTTTCAAAGTGCTGGTATAGTGATTTTGCTGTTAATATTTTCATAAATGAACTCTCCTCTAAACATCCTTTTTTTTTTTTTTTGTTCTAATGCACAGTTTTACATGGCTTAGAACATAGATGGTTTCAGGAGTTTTCTGGCAAGCAAAATCTTCAGAGAGAATTGCATTTAGCCTCTGAGGGAAAGTTACACTCAATCTTGTTGATTGGATGGCTTTATACTATAAGAAAAAAAAAAGCTCTCCTCTGGTCCTGTCACTGGGCACCACTGGAAAGAATCTGTCTCTGTCCTGTTCGCACCCTCCCTTCAGATATTCAGGTTTATTAGTAAGACTCTCTCTGAATGCTCTCTTTGCCACACAAAATAGTCCCAGATCTCTCAGCCTTTCTTTGTATTAGGTAAGTTCTATTCCCTTACTCTTTTTTGTGACTTTGGTTGGGCTTTCTCTTCAGTATGTCCATGCTTTTCTTATGCTTAGGAGCCCACTACTGGATACAGTACTCCAAACATGGCCTCACCGGTGCTGAGTAGTACCTTGAATGTTTCCAGGGATGAGGCATCTACCATGTCCTTGAAAAACCCGCTATTCTCGTGTTTCACCAACCCCATTGCAAAAGACTTCTCCCTTATAGCTAATCTAAATAAAGCTTCTTTATTTTAAAAATTCAGGGAAGTTCACTATCAGCATTGAGCTGTTTGTTCTCTCCTGTTTGCTTGATGAGCATGAAGCTGTTTCCTCTCCCTGCTGGGTTTATCTGCATTCACTGAAAATCCTGGTGAATGAGGCAGCACAATGATAACAATATTCAGGTGTATGTACCTATATCCCCTGGGGATGTAACGACAGCCAGGTGTTATTCTAGTGTAGGGAAACATCCTGAACATCCTTACAGTGACAGCATACTTAGCTACTCTGATATTTTCAGGTAAAGGTCATTAGTTTTTAGCCTGATGCTTCTTGAGAATATCAAGGTGTCTTAATTGTATTATGTTACTTAATATTTTACAATCATCTTAGTTTCAGATGGAACTGGATCTTTGGTTTTATGTTGAGTTGCAATCTATCTATCATTTCCGGTACATATAGCAGGTAGGGTATATCTTGCAGGTCTGTAGGTGCTGATCTAATGTGTATATACACAGAAATACACACAAAAATTTATCAAATTGCATGTATCTGGAAGCCGTGCTCTCAGTGCTTCCTTGCAAGTCAGGGTACAGATGACCTCAAAGTCCTTAATAATTTAAAAAGATCAGTTTATGACATTGTGATTTACCTTGGAAGTGAAAATACACACTTTCAAGGAAGTAATTTTTTTTCACAAGTGAATGGCACCTATTTCATCAGCTAAGAGATTAAGTCATTCTGAGACAGGAAATAAACACTGAGAACTTATCTGAAAATGCCTCAGGCAACAGACTCTCTTTCACTTAATAGGTAGGGACTGACTTTTCTGACATATGTTAGACCAAGGTGCAACCTATTCCAAGGAAGCTCATTGGGGTTTATCACGGCAGCAAGCTAAGATGGAACAAGTCCCCCCAAAAGGAAATAGCAGGATGTTAGTCAATAGTAGCTTTGCACTCTTTGCTGTCTTCTGGGCAGTGCAGGTAGTCAGTTACCTGGCATGGACTCCTGGGACCTGCACCCCACAGAAGAGGGCACCTGACTATCTGGAGGCTACCACGGCTCCTGGAGTTCCTAGCACCACTGGACTCTTGTCTACTCTACCCAGTGCTTGCAAGCAAATAAAAGAAGAGTTTGGGGGGTTTAATGACACTTTAATTTGCTGATGTATTTCCACTTTTCATTCTAATTCTTTTGTTGGTGAGATAGTCCTCTTGAGAGAATTAATATTCCTGCTGTANGGAGGTATTTTTTGGGGGGGATTAATTCCTCTTTTTTTTCTTGTACTTTGGGGAGGCAATCTGGTGGACCTATTCTTTCTCTTACAAGCAGTTGGCTACTGATTTTTTTCTAACACAACCAGACTGCAGTCTGATTTTTGTTTTTAAAGGAACAATCTTAGCTGTATACCAAATGAGACAAAAAGATATTTTTAACAGTGATTTTTAATTTTTTTAAAAAAATTTGCTCTTTTCCTTTCTTATTTTTATAAAATGTATTTTTACTGCAACTTCATTAAGTTGTGGAGATGTGGAAAAATTCTCAGAATTTTTATCTTCCAGTTCACCAATAGGAAAAGAAGAAGGAAAAGAAAGGAAGAATCTTATGCTCTTTTCTGGCTGAAAAGACATATATTTAAAG
>VXBC01003708.1:98313-109407 GCA_013399945.1 Ploceus nigricollis
CAGTGGTGCCCAGTGACAGCACCAGAGGCAAGCTCTTTTTTTTTTTCTGATAGTATAAAGCCATCTATGCAGGAAAAATATGGTGTTGCTCTCCAATAAGAAAACATTTGCTAATAATAATAATAATAATAATGTGGTTTTTCAGTCTTTTTAACAAAAAAAATAAGTTCATTGTCCCAGGTCAATGCTGTCATGGGGCAGCTGGTGCACTCTTGTAGCCTGTTGAAGTTGTTGGGCTACCTAACCACAAGTGGCTATGGAAGCCATAAACCACTATTTCTTTGCTATTACAAAGTAAGACTGACAAACAGCCTTTATTTCTGTCTCCCTCCCTTCTCTACTCTCTTTGGGGTGGTTGTGGTTGGTTTTTTGTTTTGTTTTGGTTGGGAGGTATTTTTTGGGGGGGATTAATTCCTCTTTTTTTTCTTGTACTTTGGGGAGGCAATCTGGTGGACCTATTCTTTCTCTTACAAGCAGTTGGCTACTGATTTTTTTCTAACACAACCAGACTGCAGTCTGATTTTTGTTTTNACTTCATTAAGTTGTGGAGATGTGGAAAAATTCTCAGAATTTTTATCTTCCAGTTCACCAATAGGAAAAGAAGAAGGAAAAGAAAGGAAGAATCTTATGCTCTTTTCTGGCTGAAAAGACATATATTTAAAGAAAAAAACATATTTTGCAAGAAGGTTTTGTGAATCATCTTTAAACATCTTTAAGTAATTTCCAAAGCATATATAATGCTGCTCAGTTCCATGTTTCTTGCTTGAATTTCTTACTGCTCTATTACTTGCCATTTGTTTTGCCACAAAATTACTAGTTTCCATTAATAAGTAATCTTGAGGCAGTTATTTTATTCCTTAATACAAAATTCTTCCATATTTTCTTTTGTGTCTTAAGGTCTCTCAATATTTGATGCCATCAGAATATTTCCACGTGCACTTTTAGAGTCATGGTACCCAGAGGGTCACAAATAGCATGAGGCAAGAACATAATATGTGCAATATGGGTTATTTGGAAAAGTCTCTTTCTCCCTCTCTCTTCTTAAAATTTATTTTGTATTATTTTAAAGACAAGGCATTTTATATAATAACAGTTATGATTTTGAAATGAGAATTATCCTTGGTGGCTAAAGGATTACTGAATCATCTGCTTCAAGTATTAAAATGAAGGTGAGCACTCTTCCTGTATCATGAAAATGATTAGGAGTAAGAATAATCTAAGGATGGATCCACACAAAACACCACTTTCAACAGAAAATTGACTTTTTCCCAGATTCTTCCAATTAAGTTTCTTTGGAGGTGGTTTAGAAAAGAAAACATGATTTAGCTCTTTGATTTCCTGAGTAGATAGTCCAAAATTTGTCATGTATTACACAAAACAGGACAAAGTTGTCAGTGGTAGTTGTATAGATGAAATTGCACCTAGATCACAGCAACATAATCAATTTTTAATATCTTTTACAACTTAAAATTGCAGAATAATGCAGATGGGATCTCAAGGGATAGTCTTGTCTAACCTACTGCTCACAGCAATACCAATATTGAATTTAGACCACAATTGCTAAGAGCAACTGTCCAAGGATGGAGGTTGGACAGCCTTTCTGGGCAACCCCTTCCAATGTGAAATTATCACCACTGCAAAAAAATACTTTCATTATTTCAGAACTCAAAGACTTATGACATTTTCTATATTCCAGTGGCACTCATACTGGAAAACCTTTGGCTTAAATCAGGCCTTTGTAGTGCTATATTTCATGAGCGCCTTTTAGTTACATTAATTCACTTCAATAATGCAGATCAGATTTATTTACAGACTTAGGCAACATTTCAAAATAAAGTGTCCAGCTTTTTATCAGATATCCTGTAGAGACTCCTCTGTAATTCTAGTAATTGTTAATTAAATGTGATGAGGCTAATATGAACTAGATATATGAACAGATAAATAAATTACAATAAAGTCTAGATTCTTAAGAAATTTTTGGTTTTGTTTGTTCTTTTACATCAGAAAATTCTGGTATTCTGCATCGGAAAAAAATTAATTTGGTTTATTTCACATAACTTTCCTGTTTTAACATTTTCTATAGCAAAAGGACTCTCACTGGAACGGAATTTTCTTTGGCACCAGGAGTCACTGGAAGAGTACAAAAAACGATCTGAAGAAAAAAAGTCAAAATGAAACAAATTCAAATGAAGAAAATGCATTGGCTGATTCAATTCAAAACTTTTAATTTTCAATCTCTGGTTACACATGAAATGTAAACTTTTTTCCAAAATGAAGAGATGAAGAGTCAGAAAGAAATAATCTATGAATGGCTTTCAATTAATATTGAAAGCCATTCATAGATTATTTCTTTCTGACTTTAAGGCTAATCAACAATATGCAAGATTGAAGTCTAGAGTTTGTCTGCCCATTTTTCTTTGCCTCTCATTCATAACTTGATTGCTTTCCAGCAATTGTCTATTTATTGACAGCTGAAATAGTGCAGATTATAGTATTGAAAGGATATGCATAAAGCATGGTATAAATGGATCAGTATTTCTCACAGGTTAAGAAACAAGCAGAGTCAAATGTTAACACACTGCAACGCCTTTGCTGTGCAGGGGCACACAGTGCTTGGTCAGGTGAGTCCCGTGTGATTACCATTCTCTATTGCCCACACCATCCCTTCCTACTCTGGAAAGCAGCAAAATTACAGGCAGGTTACAGAACCTGTGGTATTTAAAACACAAAAATCAGGTGCATGCTAGCCTTGCTTCCAAGAAAAAACTTGACTGATTCTATACTTAAACAACAAAATGTATTTCTTGCAGGAACAAAAGAATTTAAGACAGTCCTAGAAACATTAAGATAAATTACCTGAAATCTACTCTGGAATAATCGAGAGATAGAAATTTTTCTTACAACATAATTAGTTTTTTTTTTTTCTTTATGTTGCTTCACTATGCCAACTCTCCTATTTAGTTCATCTGGTCTATTTCCAGGAAATGTCTGTCCTCTTTGATTTGAAGACTACTCACTTTCACACCCAGGAATCAGGAGAAAAGAGGGATGGGACCTCTTGAATTGATGATGTAAACTCACATGTATATCTAGGGCGTTGAGAGAGTCTCAATTACCGCTAAGTGGCCCCAAACCACTTTGGAAAATCAGGTGGAAAAACTCATTTTGGCTTGTTTATTGACTCCATGATGAATCCCTATACATTGGGATACTGACTTCTTGCAGTCATTTTCAGTTGACAAAATCTGAAAGTGAAAATACACAACAAATATTCTTTGAAAAATTCTGAAAAAAAGGTTAAAATGATTCAATGTTTAATATTAATTTATTTTGTATTTATTTATATTCTAAAGAAAAGATGTGATCTCCTCAATAGAGGAAATTGCAGAGGAAATTTTCCTCCGCAAAATTTCTAAAAATATTTACTGCATACATAAGATAATTCTACAAAAGTACAGATTAATTCCATGGTGGCCTCTTTTGCAGGATGAAATGAGACTTAACAGTCTCAGAAAGAGCTGGACTTTCTTCAGATTTTATATTGATAAAATACTCTATATTCTAGCCTGCTGAGTCCATGTTTCTGAACAAACCGTAAATAACTCTGTGCTTGATGCTTTTCTGTACAGGCAGACATACAATGACTGTATGAAAACTACTGATTCAAAGAATGAGTAGAGGTTTTCGACAGGTTAAAAAAGGCAAATAATATAAAGGTTTCAACACTAGCAAACTGTACAGGCCTACAAAAAGACAGAAATAATGAATAAGGGTTTATGCACACAAACCAGCCATAAAAAGGACCTAGTTAGAACTGAGGCATCATAAGAAGCATCATTATCCAAATAAAACTCACTGATGAGATGACTTACACACTAATCAACCTTTCTAAAATTTATCTGGATAATATGCCAAACAGATCAGTCATTTCTGGCTAAAGGAGGTCTGAAATCTGGCTTGCTCTAATGTAACAGAGCCTAAATGAATACAGGCTAAAATCCACAGTTAGATGGGAAGCCCGCACTGCAGTACTTTGCAAAGACAGCTAAAAGACTGATCATTTCATAAGCCATGCTTTGATGAGGTACCAAGCAGATGTCATAAGAAAGAGGTGAACCATCTCTGCCATACTTGTTTCCTAAATGATCCCTGTCCTGTGAATTAGTGCAGTCTAGCTGTGTTGGGCTGCAAGCACAGCGTGAACCTCACCGTGGTACGGCACCTGCATCTGTTCATGCTCACACTGTCTAAAGCCAGTCCCCTCCACAGTACTTTCTTTAATTTGCATTATATTTCATAAGGAGAGGGACACAAGTGAATCAATGTTTTTGGCACCCTTAGTAGCCCATGGGGCAAGGACAAATGTGAGGGGGGCTGCTCCCACCAGCACAGCCACAGTTTCCCACTTCCAATTTCACATGACAGTCTCAGAGCCCAAAGACCTGCCAAGGAGGGCAAAGCAAAACTAGAAACATCAAACAGGTTGGCTGGTGAATTGAAGATCCACTGTCCTTTTCTACTACTTGTAACATGATGAAGAATGTGTTCTAATTATCTCTTGTTTTTTTCCACACACAAAATGTGTGGACTCAGATTTACTGTAAGGGGTAATCTTCACTGGTCTACTGCTCACTAAGTAGTTCTTATATCAGCAATATCTTAGCTACTACAGCCTGTGCCAGTCTGTAACTCACTCATATTTTGTTTCCATGTTTTCTATTTTAAATCCCACCTAAGGGAAAAAAACCCACATGTATTTACCAATCCTAGACNCCCTCTGATGCAGATTTCTACATATTTAATTAGAAAAATACTCCTTGAAAACTCATCTAAATTTTTCTTTGGACAGAGATTGAAGTAAGTGAGGTCAAAATCTTATGGACTAGTACCTATAAGAATACTCTGTAGTTAAACATCCACAAAGAATCTATTGCATTAGTTTAGTAGAAGGAAAAAATATATTATGAAAGCCTAACTGACATAGAAAAACAGACTTGTTCACAAGCAACGGCTGGAAGGGAAAGGTAATTTAATTTTCTTAGTCCAGAGAATATGGGTAGAAAATCAGAACGAGGCTTGGGATGCAGAAACTCTTTTTCGGGTCTGAAACAGAAGCTCGGTAGAATATTCTATAATTTCAGACTCAAGTCGCTATGCTCAGAAAGTTACCCTGCTTGTCTAACAGATGGGATAAATTCTGTCTGCAAATCTTTTCTGCTCATATCAGCCCAAATTATGCTGCCACTATCACTTAACATGGACAGATAAAAATCCAAAACAGCCAGCCAAAAAACCAGCCCTCAGATATGAGGCCGATAGAATCATTTAAGAATTAAATAGGAAAGTGTACCTTCTTGCTTTAGGAATACCTCTTAAAAGAAATACCTTGATACCTTTGTATCAGTACTCCTCAACATCTAGAATTACTTTTGCCTTTTTTTTTACAAAAACTTTCTATAAAAGTTTTTCTTTTATAAATGTGATGACAAGTGCTTCTTTAGCCCTGCAGAACATTTCAGGATTATTCTTTCTTTTAAAGAAGATGATAATTCAGTGTTTGGCCAAGCTGCATGCTCTACTTTTTCCCTACATGTTCAGCTTTGTTGTCGCATTAAAAATTAATCATACTTCACATAATCATCTTGAATTTAGATTTGGATTGCAAAGTTAATGCCATATGTGAATACAAGTATGTGTGAAGGAGCTAGAATAACCACTTATAAGCAGTTAGTGATTTAGAGAAGTGATTCTTCTAACTGTAATGTTAGGGGCTTAGGGGCTTGTTTTCAGCATTTGATTTGGTGTCTTAATCTAGCAAAAATAATCTCTTCTTGCCACTAGCTAAATATCAGCAGAGAGATAAAACATGTCAATGAAAAACAGACAGATTACTAAAACAATAAGGAAACAAAAGGCTTCTTATTAAAAGCATATTTTAAAATGAAAATGTGAAAATATAAAATTCACATTAAAAATATAAGAAATAATTCCTCTTGACAGTTTGATAATAATTTTCTTTTTCATTAGACTATAGGATGATCTGACAAAAATGCCAAACATTTCCCATTCTTTTTTGATCTCCAATTAAGGGTTAAGAAAACTGATACAATCCTTGAGAATAAGTTCCTTGATTTCTGTCACAGATTAAAGAAAAAAAATTAAGTACACTAATACATATAAATAAAGTACATAGAAGGACACAATTCCTCTATGGTTGAATATTCTCAAAGTGGCAGAAAGGATATGGGAAAAATACATGGTGTTGTAATAAGTAATCTAATTTTGTTCTTTTGGGTTTGGGATATACAGACTATCTTAGGTTGACGGAAGTACTGAATATCACTTGGTCCTTCCCTCTCACATTTTTAATTGACGTACTGCATTTAATTGAATTCTGCATATTCTATAAAAATATTTTTTAAAATGTCTGCTGATTGACCTGGCATATCTCTCCTTTGTCCAGCAGGACTACAGTAATTTGCTTTAGAAGTCGCAGCCTAGAAACTGTAAGTTTCAGAGTAAAATCATGCTTTCAGAATGATAAAGAATGAACTTCAGCTATAGAATAAATTCCCTACTCTGATGCCTCAAGAACATACTCTAAGAAAAAAACATACTGATGGAATACAGTGATTCTGACGCAAAAGGGCATGCAGTTGCCTTCCCTATTGTTAGAGGTGACTGTACATGACCTAAAAGTATTTCCTACAAATTGATCCATTTACGGAAAGACATCGAGCTTTGTGTGGATTAGAAAAGAATGTTTATTGCTGTTTCCTTGTCTGGCCTGTTTATAAAGGCTGTAGTTATCTGTTAAAGGAAAGGACTACAGAAACACGAGATACTGAAATAAACAACAGCAGCTGAGAGATTTGAAAGCTACCCCAGAAGGCGTAGTATCTTGATTATTTTTAAAGACTATTGCTGAAGATTAATGTTAAGACATTGTTTTCCAGTGTTGTTTTGGCATGCATCGCCCTCAGTGCTGTGGCTGTATCCCTTATTCAAAAAATTATCTGCTATTTTACCACCTGCTCACTCCTGTGGCACAACTGGAAGTGGCAAGGGTAAGATTAAGGTGTTGTTGCACCACGTGGGTCTTGCCATCATCCCATGCCAGCTATGAGTCCAAACTTCTTTTGAGCTGCCATATCCCAAAAGCAATCTATAGTGACACCTCTCATTGAGAAACAAACCAAAGGAGGAGGACTCCCAGACCAAAGGACTCAAACCCAGGAAAAATGCGCAGGGAATGAAGCAGTAACAGTCCTCACTCAGGCAGCCATATCTCTCCTGGAGGCAACAGGATATGGTATGGAGATGGCTCTAGTAAATGCAGGTAGAGACATACCAAATTTAAGGGGCTTGTCAATTCAATTTACCTGTACGATTTGGGCCAAGGTGTAGATATTTGGCAGAAGTCCTGTCTTTTCCTGCTTTTGAACATGGAAATTTTGGAACAGGTTCAAAGTGAACTGCAACAAACTGTGAAAAGCTGCACAGCAGCAAATGTGTGTGTGTATTTGTGCTCCATGTGCAGACTGCAGAGGTGGCACTTGTGGGAAGAGGACAGGGGCTGCCCTATGAAGACCCAATCGTTCTGTCTCCAGCAGACATGTCACAGGACATAGCTGAGCCCATCAGCCAAGCTAGAGATACCTCCCTGAAAGCACATTCCAGAAAGATCAGAACACACTAGACAAGTGCAGGGGAGGGGGAAAAGAAGGTGAAAGAGAGAAAATGAGAAAAAGTAGAGAGAACACCACGAGCAGATTGAGATGCTCCTTGGTGAAGCAAGTACCCACACTGCAGCATGTGAGGAACCCTCACAACGGAGCCAGTATATATTTTCTGGTGGAAATACAGTCTGTGAAAAGCCCAGACTGGAGCATGAAGAAGAGTGACGAGGAGAGGGTAACGCTAAGAAATAGTCACGTACTTACCATAATACCTTTCTTAACAATTGATGTGGGTGAAGTTGGGAGCGCAGCAGGGAAGCTGGAACTAAGAAAGGAGACAAGGTGTCTCTTCTCTTCTTAAAAATATGGAAATAAAAAATATTACTGAAAGTAATTTATTGTTGTTTCTAATAATTTATTGTTATTAAATGTAATTACATTTAATTGAAAATGTAATTTAAATTCCCCCAAACTGAGACCGATTTGTCCAAGGCAGAAATTACTAAGTGATCTCCCTATTTTTATCTAAGTCCACAAGCATTTCTATGCTATTTTCTCCCTCTGACCTGTTGACAAGAGGAAGTGAGTGAGCAGATGAGTGGGCATTTGACTGCTAGCTGAGGTTAACCCATCATATATGTCTTTTGAATATGTATCCACTGGTGTCTTGTAAAAATTCAAACAGAAACATCTTGGTTTTGTTTTAATGGTGACAAGGAAATGGATTTTGCTCTTTGTGTATCAAGCTCTTCCATCCTCATGCTGTCAGCATGCCAGGATTTTCTCACTGAATACAACTGCCATAAGCTCTCAGTTTCATTAATTTTTCAAATTAATCACATCAAGATTTAGTTTTGGCTTTACTATCCTTGTTGTCAGATTAATGTGATAGGAGAAATTATTACTTTTACAGTCTTGGATAGCTGAATTAGGTTTTAAAGGCTAAAAATAGGAAGCCACATAATGCTACATAATGCATGACTAAGAAGTTCCTTAGGGAGAGGTTAATATTTAATATTGGTTTGAAGTTAATGTTTGGATTCTAATTATAGTTTGAATTACTAAAACATGGGTTCAGCCAGGTACCAACAGCTGAACAAGGGGTTTTTTTTGTTTTCAAATTGGTAAGAAAGTGTTTGAAAAGGGTCTTATTTTAAATACTTCTTGCATTTTCACTGGAGAGTACTGCATAGAAGTGGTCATAATTTTAACACCTACAATTCTATGCTAGCTGGAAATTAGGAACTGGTTAATTAAGGCAGTGTTCTAGTACTGCATGTTTACAGTGGCAGCCCAAAAGAAGTAAATTATTTCAAATGAATATGCTGTGTTCAGAAATGGTAGCCTTGGTCATCCCTTCAGTGGTTTAAAGTCTCGGTTTTATTTGGCAGAGTATAGGGCTAGAATTTCAGCAAAGATTTCTTATGCAGAGGTGAGGCAATCATAGCATTTGGAGATTCTCCCCTTCCTGACCTGATGGATGCAATGTTCTTCTCAAAGTCCTAGTGAGATCTGAAGCTATTAACAACAGATGAAGCAGCAGCACCAAAACAGAGCCATTTCAGTCTACAACTCCCCATAGACCAATAAGTTATTAAATTTGCACAGCATCAAGCTAATGTGGACTTAGTGCTCAAAGTTAAATTAATCCTTTGTGAAACTGATGTACAGCAACTACAAGCTGCTGTTTGTGATCAGAGGATTGAAAAACAAGCTCTGCAGGCTTCTGGTTATTTTTGGTGCATTCCAATACGTACTTCACAGTGAAACACTATTCCCAGCAATATAAAATTATTCTTTTCTTTCTTACTCATTTTGTTCAAGAATATAGTTTACAGATGTGTATTATGTAGGATTTATTCAGAATTTCATTAGAAATCCACGTAAAATAGATTTTAGACTGCAACTAAAGAAAGACTGATCAAAATGAAATCCTGTTTAAGAGGAAAACACTTGGCTTTCACTATCTCATTTCATGAAAAATAAAGCAAACCTTCTCCACCCCATTCCATTCCTGAAGGGCTCTATCTGATGTATTATAAATGATCTTCTGCTTTTTATTAATGAATGCTGACAATTTCTTCAGACTCATATGTGAACCATTGCTGAATGTTCAAGTGATCATTCTGTCATTACACTATCTCAGACATTAAGTTCTGTTGAATAACTTTCCTAAATTTGAAGGTTATTTGAAAGAAAAAAACTTTAAAGAATGAAATAAAATCTCCATGAATAAAATAATATACATGTGAAACAGCACTGTCAGCTTAAAAAACCCATAGGGCTTAAAATTGTACTATCAAGTAAATCAGAACAAAAATTACTTGCCTAGAAAAGTAGGACTCAAGCGATGAAGGCTGTGCATACATTAACAAATACACAATAACATAACTGTTGAAAGAATATGAGCAAATGATACATTTACCAGTAAAGTCCAAGTTTATGAACAACACAAGAGATGTTAGGATCAAATATTAATTGGTTTTTCTCATCAGTCTTCTGTCTTAATTTTATTTTTTCGGCTCTGTACTCATTATATACAAGAAGAAATTCAGAACTCCTCCGTTAAATACCATAATTGTTTTACTGCTACAGAAGGTCAGACAATAAAGTGTAGTAGTGTCAACGCTACCCTGTCTTCCAAACACACTGGTGTAAAAGCCTAAGCCCATCTAACTATATTGTCATATTCGGTCTTCAAAGCAAAGCCCTCTGACTCATGGCTGTAGGATGCCATTCCCTTTCTAGAATGAGTGATGGCACTGTTCTGCTTGTGCATGACTGCTGTGCTCTATCTTGTGGAGCAACACTGTTCACAGAGTTGAAAAGCATTCCTATTGTGCTGGGTGTAGGACTGGGCACACATTGTTGTAAATATGACTCTTCTATCATAAGATACAGGAACCATCACAATTAAGCATATGGGTTCAGTCCTTTAGGCCCATAGAAATCACGGACCTCTCTGTTGGAAGTGACATCAGGGATGTCCATCGGTGCCAGATATGGAAGTGGTTTGTTTGAAGTAGACATCTGCCTATTAAAAATTGGACTAAACCAAAAAATTTGTTTACTTTTTGTTCATTTATCACTACATGTTACTCCTATTCAAGTTCAAACTGTTAATGAGTTCTCCAAACTCTGATTCTCTTTCCATGTGGCTGGTTAGATGTCATGCTGTATTTTCACCCCAGCACTAGTGGGCCTGCCTCTCTCCAGCTACTGACGAAAAAATATAGATTTTATTGACTTGCATCCCAGAACACTGACAATAAAAATGAGTTATGCTTTTTTCAAAATCAAAGCAATTTAATTTTCCGTTCTCTGTTTTTGGCAAAGCCAAAGTGCCCTTTGTGGAAATGGCTTTTGTAGATATCAGGTTTTTGCCCAACATGTTAGAATTTTATATCAGATACCC
>VXBC01003708.1:124944-141866 GCA_013399945.1 Ploceus nigricollis
TTGGCTTGGCTTGATTTGGTTTGGCTTGGCTTGGCTTGGTTTGGCTTGGCTTGGCTTGGTTTGGCTTGGCTTGGCTTGGTTTTTGATGGCATTGGGGGATTTTTGTTTTTCTTGTTATTGTTTTTCTTGGGATTTTTTCATTTATTTACTTTTTTATATTGCAGATAATGTATTTTTTGCAACCTGCATTTTCTCTGAAACAGACAACTTGTTCACCAAGCACCCAAAATACTAAGCTTATCTTTAATGAACAATACAGCAGTAAAAACCCCTCAATTTTGTAAACACAACAGAAAGTAATGAAGATGACATATCCTATTTAGTAATTTTGGTATGCAAGTTTGGAAAAAAATGTATAGAAGCTTTCAGAAAACATAACAGAATGGTATGGTACTAGAGCTAAATAATTTCAGTATGTCTAGGAGGGAAATAATATTTCTTTCAAATGGGTTCAGCAGAAGGAATGAAGGAAAACATTCAAAGGAAGTAAAACTATTTGAATTGTTGATAGTTAACGAAGTTTCCATGCTGCCCTTTCCAAGGGAAATCATCTTCACCTCCATTTCTCAGGTTGCCAGCCTCTTCCAATTCCCTTACTCTGTCCTTCTATAAAAAAAATTAAAAGCTGCTTGGATGAAAAAAGAAAAAATGTTTACACACTTAAAGTGTGTCCAAATACGCATGTGTGAATGCCTAACCAGTGAAGCTTTCCTTTCAGAATGGCCATTTTTTTGTCTTTTCCATTCATCTTACCAGCTTTGTTTGAAAATATAGATAAGTAAACTGAATGCCTAGTGTAACTTGAAAAAAGCAGCAATTAAGCATATTGTGGAACACATGTTCTGAATTTCGTTTGCTGACCTGAACAGAAGTAGTAAATATATTAGCAGATATCAAACTTTCTTTTTCTGCGACTTCATTAGAGTCAGTCTGACAGATGAAATAAACATGGTAGCCCTAGCGAGGCTGATGGATTTACAGCCATTAAGGAGGTAGTTAATTATGCTAAGCCAACAGCCACTTTTGACAAGAAAAATCATTTAACCTTTTCACATATGGCCTTCTAATTAACTTCAGTCTGAGACATAGCAGACCCTTCTCTGTTTTCCCCTGTCCACAGAGCTACATGGCCAAGTATGAACAGTGACAGTCTACAAACGAAATTGTAGCTCAATTAAGATAGAGAATACTGCTTAGTTTGTAATCAGAACATGTTTCTGTCCTTAGAATATACATTTTCGAATTTAGAATTTTACCATGGCTTTGTAGGATATTACTATGCAATATATTTCTTTTTTCAGTTGTGCCAGATTTGGGGAATGGTACTCACCAATTCAGAGCCCCACCACGACTCCAAAACGAGGCTGTTGGTCTCTGTCCCTCCCCCAGTTTTGCCTTCCCCCTCTCCTTTGTTACGAGATGGAGTGACAAATGAGAGTTGTTTAAGTAGAATCATAAGATCATAGAAAATCTTAAGCTGGAAGGAATCTATAGGACCAGCAAATCCAGCTCATCACAGGACTGCATAAAACTAAACCACATGACTAAGATATTAGATAAGATGCTCCTTAAAATGTGACAAGCTTGGTGCTTTCACCACTTCCCTGGGGAGCCTGTTCCAGTGACTCTGCACGAAGAACCGTTTCCAAAAGTCTAGTCTGAACTACCCCTGATGCAGGTTCATTCCATTTCCTCAAGTTCTATTGCTGATCCCCAGACTGAGATCGGTGTATTGTCTGCTACCCCACTTGAGGAGGTTGTAAACGGTGATGAGGTCTGTCAGTCATCTCTCTTTTCCACTGGACATGCCAAGTGACTTCAGCCACTCGTTGTAAGTCTTGCCGTCGAGATTTTCCACCATATTTATTGTCCTCCTCTGGACACACTCTATTAGTCTGATGTCCCTACATATTGTGACACCTGAAGCTGCTCAAAGTACTTGAGATAGGACTTCAATGGTGCAGTGCAGTGTAGAGCGAAATATTCACACTACGGGTCAATTTCCTTCCTTACCAGTGAAAAGCCATGAAAGACAAATGAAACCAGCAGAGGAACCAGATTAGAGATAGTAACAGGCTGCAATTAGGTGACTTTTTCCTTCCAAGAGCGGTGCTGGTGGTTCTCTTTACCCTCCTCTGTGGTCCTGTTCAAAGTCACACAGGCTCTGAGAAGAGGTCAGATTTTCCTGATGGAAAACTGAGACACATGGGGGATAGCTGGGACAGAGGTGAAACAAGCACACTAAACCTCACTTTCATGAGCTGTCTGCAAAGTCAGTCTGCTTAGCTGTCCAGCTCTAGAGTGAGAGAATATCTGCACAGCAGAGCAGCTACAGCATGCCCTGGTTGGTCTTGCCTGGTTCTTTTACTTCTCAGCTACACACTGAGTCTTTGGAACCCATTATTCTTTTTCATATCTCAGTTTGGGGTTTTAAGGGGTATTTTTTCTTTGTTTTTAATTTTAATTGGTTGGTTGGGGTTTTTAGATTGATTTCTTTTTTTTTAAGAAATCGGGGCATGCAGGGAGTGTGCAATCACCCTGGTCTGAGGAAGAGGAGGCACAAGAGGAGGCAAAAGAGGAGAAACAAGAGCTTGGAGGCTTAGAACCTTTGTGGAGATGGATGTCAGACTATATGTGCTTAAGTTCAGATTTGATCTAAATATGTTGATTTCATTCTCATAACTACGGTTTTACTAATTATCCTAATTATTATTTCCAATTCATATGCTCACTAGTTGAAACTTCATTATAATTTCATATTTGGAAATCTTGACGAAGAAGACAAAAGCCAAGGATCTGTAAGCCACCAAGGTCCTGTGTTACGGCTTTATTTTTCAGCACAAATCAGCCCAACATCTAAAAATAACAGATAAAAAATTATTTTCATAATGTCAGTATACCATGTTAGCATAATTCATGTGAGCATCATATACTAATTAGAAGGAAAATTTTCTGTCTTCATTGAAAAGTGATTAAAACCATTTATTTGTGCTACACTAGATCTGCTCTGCTCTGAACAGCTGACTAGCAGAGACTAAGTTGTCATAGATATTGAAGACGTACAATCTTTATGTTTACAGTTACTTTGTTAGTAATCCCTTCTTCCATTTACAATGGGGAAAAATGACCATTGGCTCCAAACTTCAAAAATTGTTTCTTAAAGTACATGTTATGAACTCAAGTCATTCAGTGCACATACAGTCACAGACTTAGTGTTTTGGGGAAAAAGAGTATTTCCCAGAAAGCAGTCCTGAACTCATGAATATGGCCTGCTATATGTTTTAAAGAAATGATATGCATACTGGAGTGTGAGCATACTAAAAAGAGAACATTGGTGCCATTGTCTTTACATTTTTCCCCCACACTGGTTTTCTTAGGATTCTCTAAAAAGCACTTTGTACTCTGATTAACAATGAACCATAGCAAGCTAATAGTATATATATTTTGTTGCTATAATATATTCCTTAGAAAATTTTATAATGTTTCTTTTTTGTCTAAGTGGGGCAGGAATCTCACTGTATAGTTTTCATTTATGAACCAGGCTATGATTTACGTCCTTAATGAAGAAAGCATTTCAGTGTTTGTGCAAATTCAACACCATGTACGAAACACTGAAAGTTATTGTTTTCCAAGTCGCGTTCACTAAAAATGAGCTTATTCATATGCCTTCCTTTGCCAGAGTCTGCACTCACACAAATTGGGATTTGACTCCTTTCTTCCTTACTAATGGAGTCCAACCAACAATGTAGAGATTGTGTTCCTCAGATTTTTCTCTAAAGTTTCATGTTATGTGCCAATGGCCTACATAATGCATGGCTAAAGTCAAAAACTTCAGAGATACCAGGTAAGCCTTCTACACAGCAAGCAGGGAAATGGTTTAGGGAGACGTCAGCAAAGAGAATGCAGGAGACACAGTCCAGCAGTCCCCATGCCTAGGAGATGTCCTGCCCAGAAAAGCCTCCTCTGCAGCTCCTCTACCCAGCAGACAAAGACTCTGACTACCCCACGCAAAAGTCCCAGGTTTGGTTTTTGAGATACAGAAAAAGAAATCAGATTTTAACCTTCTGGCTGCTGTGGGATGCTGAGACTGAACCCTTTTAAGATGAGAAGAAGGTACAACAACCTCTCTGCTTTTGATATAAACTGTCCTACCACAAAGCTACAATACTGCTGGAACACTCAGCCCTACCATGCCAAGATGTACTTTCTCTAAAAATCAACATTCTCCTCTGCAAGAGGAAAGTGTTCAAATTAGCTTGACCTCTTGGTTTATCATTCACGTCTGTGCACTAGATAAATCAAATATATTTGAGTACCTAGCCTTCTCTTCAGGAGGCTTGGGCAAGACTAGGTGTTTAATTGTTGAGGCCAGGGAGAAAGTAATATGTCAAGAAGTGAAACTATAAATGTAAAAGGATCCTTACTTTTCAATAGAAAGCATTTTCAGTATATTCTGAGCAATTCTAGGCTTACAGGTTTTCATGAAGAGTTTTTCCATACTGATCTTGAGCATACATGCTTCAACATTTTATAAATAAAATCACATAGCAATCCAAGAAAGTAGCAAAACAATTATATAGCTATTAATTTTTAGGAGTTCCTTAACACCTACATCTAGCCCATTTAGCTGTGGAGATGGGAAACTGCAACCTCTGGAAGAATTTCCATAATGGAGTGGAGATTGAAAAGTAGAGCAACACATTGGTTACAGATAAGTGCTGGTAAAATGATTTCACAGTGTTTGCAGCAACCATGCAAAAGAAAAGTTAAGATAAAGCTAAAGATTACCTTGAATTTTTATTTTTCTTCCTTAGACGATGTGCTGTTTCCTGTATATTAATTTTTCTGATTTACTGTCTGTTATCATAATAAACAAACCAAAATGCGAAGACGTGTTCATGCTACTCATAGAAAGATACTAATCTACTATTCCAAATTGTTATTTGTAATATAGACTTTTCTTTTACTCTATCTAGAGGCTAACTACACTAGCATTTCACAATGAGAACACAACAAAATTGGAAAACTCTCAGCTGAGAGATGAACTTCATAGCACGTATTAATAGCATATTGCTGTGAAGAATCATTCAGTTTTACTGTGCCAGCCAGCAGAAACTCAGCAAATCGTCACAGCAATTTTCAGCTATTCATAAACATGGTAGTGCACACCCACACTTGGCATGGAAAACGTGGTGTGAAACAACAGCAGATGATGGATTATGATGATGGTAAATAACAATGATAATGGCTATTGATTTTTTTTGGAGGGACATTTCACTGTGTATTGTATGTGTAAACACTGACACAAACAGCTGGTGTTACTAGAAATGGTGAATTCACATAAGGAAACAGAACATTTGCAAATCTTTCCATTCAGGTCAGAAATGTCAGCTCTATTTCCCATATGAATAAGAGATGAATGTATCCCACATTGCCTTTCTTTGTTTTTTGGGATTTTTGGGTGGTGGTGGTCGTTTTCTTCTTTTGTTTTGTTCCATTTTGTGTTTTTCTTGTTCATTTGTTTGTAGGGCTTTTTGTGTTTTTTCATTGTTTTAATTTTTTTTCCTTTGGTTTTGGTTTTATGGGGGATTATATAAACTATATATAATATTGTGAAATGATATTTAGTAAAAACTTGATAATATCAGTCATCAGAATGTTGTAACCGAGACTTAAGTATTAAAGAGTGCTCACACTTGGCCATTTTGTACCTATTGCATACTGATAAATAGGGAGGAGAGTTTCAACTAAGTTATGGGTAGGCACATTTTTCGTAAGAAATAAATGGCTTTTCTAGACAGTTCAGATTCTTTTGTTTTTAAAAATTTTCATGCAACATGTATCTACTATGAAGACAATAACATGAATCATCTGATAAGTAGCAGGAGTCCCTAGCACAACATTCAAGGTCAACATGTGCTTGGCTAACATACTTCAGGATATCATTGTTAAATGGGAAAAATTAAAATCAACACCAGTCTACTTGGTTACCTCCCAGATTTTCAAGCTGCAACTTTAATGATTTGTCTTATCTGACTTCAGAGGGATTGCTTAAAATGAGAAATGTGAGCAAAAGTTTAGAATACTAGCACTTCAATAACAATGTAATATATGGAACATCTCTTATCACTTCAAATTCACTCTACCTGTTAATTTATTTGTATTAGGTTTACTGATACTACTTCATATCCTGAGCAATAGCAGTTATTTCCCTGTTACCTGTAAATTATGTCTAGATTTTCCACAGATCTCTTTTCAAAATACTGAGTTTTAATAGTGAATTGGGAGAACAGGCTTCCTCTCTTGCTTGCACTTTTGCATTGAAGAGAGATAAGAAGAGTTTTTTTAGCTTTGGGAAGCCTGGAGCCTCATTAGATGATGGAAGGGAATTTCTTCCTCTAATGTGCTGCATTAAAAAGTACACTCAGCACAGAATGGCAACAATCCAGTCCACCACAGCACGCACTAGTCACCCAAACTGCTAATGTCAACGCTGAACTTTTGAAAGGGCTGGCCTCTGTGGAGTGTAGCCAGATTTCCCATGTTAAGTAGAAGGCAAATATGCTGAAATAAAGGCAGCATTTCCCCACCTCCATGGGAGAACAAAGATATTGGAGTACAGCTCTGCTGGTGGCCAATTGCTTATATATTTTCATGGATCTTTCAAAGTGGCTGGAATCTTTGATGTGTTATGATTTCCTTTGAACTCTAGGAACACTGCAGTCTTGTTTGTATTGTTGATTTCTGTCTACTACTTCTGCTGCATTTCCTCACACTGTATGCAGGGGAGGAGAGACTTTCTTTATATTACAGAAATTCCCATTCTTTTGTTAATGGGTACAGACCTGTATTTAAATTACATCTTTGTGCTGGCTACAATAATAATATGGTTTTCTTTTCCTGAACTACCACTTTATATTTGCAGATATGAGGAAACAGTATCTTGCTAAAGGGTAACTCTTAACTGAATATATTTCTGAGGTCTAGTTGAAATGTTTACAGTTTTTTCTACGTAACCTGGAAGAAAAAAACAAGCCAGAAAGGAGAAAACAAAGGCTAAGTGCTGCCCTATTTCACACTGGCTTTTAGCTGTCATGTGAGAGGAAAAATGCAGTGGGAAAGAAGAATGAGAGAGAAAGAAAAATAAAGAAATAGAAATCAAAGATGCAAAGAATTGTCCAGCTTCCTGCCAAAGCCCAGTGACTGCAGTCTGGGAAATATGTAGGACTGTGAAATGGAGATCACACACCAAACCATGCCCCCACACCCTCATTGAATTATTTTGTCATATCACAAGATACAAAGCAGCTGTTTAGTAAGAAGGCAATCCTTTGTTGTCTCTTGAACAAAAAAGAAAGATTGCATGAGAAGGCAGACATCAGGATTTGGGGCAGATGAACCTAACACAGGACTTGCACAACTATTCTGCATATAATCTCATTAAACCAAAAGGATCTTATCTTAAAAACTTTAATAATTTGTGGGTGGTCATCATATTTTCAAAAGCATAAAATAATTTGAAAAAGCTTGCTAAGGCAGTGGGAATTAATGATGCTTTTCAAAGCCAGTGGTTCTCTAAGTAGTCACATTTTGATTTCCAGTTTTAAAAATTATCTTTCTGGCATGTTCCATTTAGCACATGTAGTGAGATTGTTTATGTGCCATAGAGAACTCTGTGTATTTTCTCCACATAGATGGATGTCTTCCATAATGACTATGTCCCTCTCCTGAAAGCTCACACCATCAACAAGATAATCTCAGATCAGACAAAAGAGAGAAAAAAATATCTGCCTGCGGATCTTAATTACTTTATTGCTTTTAGGAAAAACCTGTAGTGTTCCTCTATTTTCAAGCAAAGACTGACATTTTGTATCTGGTTTTTCCTGCGAAAATAAAAATAACAGTAATAATACTACTAATAATAAAAAAGTGAGCTAAATATCAGCTGAGTTTGCAAGGCAAGTAACAAACCTCAAATTCCAAGTGCTTAGCTGAAGTTTGTCAAGGATTGGCAGCTAAATTTGGCAGAGACTCCTGCTGCAACAAAGCTGAGTGAGAGAGAGAAGAGCACTGGGGCTTAGCAAGACAACTTTGCAATTCTTCCTACTGGCACCCGAGATAGATTAATCATGAACAGGGAAAAAACCTCAACCTTCACAGTCTTCCTTGCTAACAAGTAGGAGCATGGAGCAGGAAAACACAAATCGGAGCAGAGAAAGACAAACAAACGGGAATGACGTGAAAGCAGACTGAGAAAGAAACAGAGGAACTGGGAGGAGGTGTTCCAGAGAGGCAAGGGCACCACAGCTGTAGCAAGCTGTGAGGAGCCAGGGCAGAATTTGTGCTGTGACAAAATTTTTCTTTGTACCCTCAAAGCTTTGAGTAACATCCTAAAATCCATGGATTTCTTTATTCCTTTATGGCTCTTGAGTAGGTATGGAAAATGTGTATCAGGCCTCCTCAGATATCAGTTGCACTTGCTGCCAGTGTATTGGTAGGACACGTAAGAGAGAGCTGTGACTTGCACTTGTTTTAATGCCTGTTGACATACAAGACAAAATTACTTTTTGTGTTGGAATTCTAATATTTCCCTCTAATCTAAGGCTGTCTTCAGAAACACAAAATAGCAATGACTGTGCAATTAAAAGTTGTACCAGAGCATGCGTGCAAAAATAGGAAATAAAGATTGCATGTGAATAATCCTAATGGTAAGAGTCATTAACTTTTAATGTCTCTACTTTGTAGCTTTAATATTTTTTGTGATAGCTTTGTGTGCTCTGGTATATGTGTATTTTTTTAATCAGAAAAATTTGTAGAACTGCTTTAACTGCTACATGTACACATTCTTTTTCTCATCTTTACCCTCAGAATCAGGTGACTGGAATGTCTAATTTTCTGAGTATGCCTTACAGAAATATACACAATGAATTGACAGATTTTGTTTTCTCAGTTAAATCATTCATAAAATTAAAAGCAGGGTACTGAATTTTCTTTTGATGTGTTTCAGTTGTTTCACATGTCTGTAAGTTTGAACACTTTTTTACTTTTTTTTTCCCTTCCTCTTTTTTGTTATTTTTGCCAGTCTCCCTGCTGCTAATTCTCAGCTTGTGGCAGAAGAACAGAGACATGAACATATGCTCTGAAAGAGAGGTTCTTTCACATTTGTATTTCAGAGAGTTTTGTTGCTCCTTGAGCCCAATAACCTCACAAATTAATTCCTTTTGCTTGCAGTGACATCTGTTGGTGAGGGCAGAGCTGATTAACTGCGGGGCTGGCTTCATTGAGGCATTTAAATGCCGCAGATGTTTCTTCTCTCTTCCCCCCATCTTATTTCCACGAAAGTGGAGATGGTTTTGGAAAATTGATATAAACCTTTTTCACACAGATAAATTAAATCCCTAAATCTGAATATCTACATCTGCTGCTAACTGTAGTGCCTAAATGGCCACTGGGCTAGGGGTATTAATCACCAAGTCTACAAACAAAAGAACAAGCAAAAAAAATAGATTTATATAATCAAAGGATATTTCTGACAAGAAAATACTATTTATCAGTTACTGTGTGTGCACACAATAATTGCTCCCCATATTCTTGTAGAACTCTGCACAGAGACAAAGGAAAATAATCAAAAAGAGATACTTCAAAATTTGAACCATAGGCTTTATTAAACCAAAGAAAACAGTTGCATCCTTAAGAGTCTCAATATTTTTCCTTTTTTTCTTCCATTAACTTTTTCTCTGATGTTTTGTTACTGCACTAAGAAAAATATCATGTTGGCTTCCAAGTATTTTTATATTTATCTTTTATATTTATCATCCACAGATGGTTTTAACATTAAAAAACAAATCATTCCTCTACAAACAAATGCACCCAAAGTTTTAGAAATTTTCTAAATTTTAGGTAATGTTTTTGTGTATGTAATTAACTATATGACAGACAACAGCTGGTCTTTACTTTTGAGTCAAAAATTGAAATATTAACTCTTGTTAGTCTTAGGCCACATCATCTTTCTCCATGTCTGAAAAGATATGTTTGCTCCTTTTTATATTGACAGTTACGATTATATAGCAGTAATGAATATATGACTATCTTTTCAAGGAGCAAGTTTGGGGCATCTTTTGAAAGGAAAATATTATCTAGGACAGTTTATTAGTTTCATCTGTCTGCAGTAAGAATGCCACAGCATGAGTACATCGAAAAGCATTTCAATTCATGTACTTTCATTTATACAAGGATAGAGATTTGATTCTGTCGTGTGTTATTCAACCCCACCAGTGAGATTTCATCATATATGTGCTCTTTTTCTTAATGTGATTTTATTATTTCCCTTATAATTTTAATAGGAATCAATTTCTTGTTTCTGTGGTTACAAATGATGTAGGACAAGTCTGTACAGCAGTGGCAGTCTCACAAGTTCTGCAGCAGGATGAACTCTCTGAGGCTGTGTTTACGATCCCCAGTCTGTTATTAGCTTGCAGCTCACATGGTAAAGGTGCAGCTTCTAAACACTAGTCAGGTATATCTAATGGCCCACAGAACACAACATTAAAAAAGTGGGTTAAGAGGTGGGCTAAGGAATCAACATCAGCTTAACCATTCCCACTGTCTCAGGCCTGAAGACACTGAGAGTGATACTTTCATTGCTTTCATACCTGAGCTCCTGTACACAAATAAGAGGGGCTGCACATGGGAAGAATGTGCATGTTCTTTTCACCATGTGCATATGGTAAACCATGCTGACCACAAAGTCCAGTTAGACCACTCAAACGCAATTGAGATTTTTGTCAGACTTCTCTATTGTTAAACTCTGCTAGAAATGAGTGACATATGTTCAACTCAAAAGTCAGGAGCAGGGGGACTGTAAGAGTCTATTCACTATTTCAAAATATTCTGTGAAAAACAGGGAACTGACAATATAACAATCTTACCCTTTAATTTGCTATAGAGAAGTTCGCAGAGAAAACATCCTAACTAAAACAGAATGCAAACCATTAATACTAATCCTCCAATGTGAAAAGTGCTTGTCTGTTCTTGTAGAGGACTTTTCCTTAAACCAATAGCACTGATGAATGCTACAACATTGTCTGATTTTAGTCTCAGTCCGCTTGCAGTTATTTGAGCTATGATCTCATTCAATTGATTTAACTGTAAAGGCATTGGCTGTAGTGGTAGTGGGTGACTTCAGGTTACTAATGAAACCAAAGCTCAGCTTCCCTCGCAGCATGGATCTACTTAAGACATTGCACAACTATTGAAGATAAAATCTGGCAAAATATGAAAATATGGTGCCAAGAGAAAGCAGTGTTCTCCATTCATATATGTCCTTTGGGATCATCTTTGTAAAATAAGCTGAATCTTTGACAATCACTTTGTCTACCCCTCCTAAACTTAACAATTAAAATGTTTAACAGATGGTCAAACATACCAACAAGAGCTGATCCAAATTCTAGGAAGAGCTGTTTGTATAATTTCAAAGGTGTCTAAGTGTCTCATGAAATGGGACATTGATAGTCACCTTTTCTAAGCAGCCATAGTTATGAGGGGGAAAAAATGTCTGCTAACAACACATAAGCATGTTGATAAAAGGAACTCAAAATAACAGAAGGTTTGGTAACAGGCTCACCATCAACATATATCTTAGTTCATAACACTGTTCAGCCCATATTTCTCATACTTAAAAGAGCTGTTGATTTTTTCAGTATTATCCTGTCCTCATGAAGACAGTTGTCATCATATTTTTATGGAGTTCCTTTTAAGCCATTTAGCCATTGGGGGACATCGGTCTTTTTGTCATTTAAAATGCCACCAAAGTTTGACGCCAAGATTTGATAGCTTAATTTACTTCCCTACAAGAAGGATTTCTATTTCTACATAGCTTGAAGACCTCTACTATAAGCTTGATACCATAAATTAAGGCCAAAGTTTTAAAAATATTTTGAAGTCAAGATATAGGCATTATATGGAGATTTTTTAGTGTGTTTAAGTAGACTAGATCAGTAGATTCCTCTATAAGGAGTCCTAGGGTTCCATCTCTCCCTGTGCTCTTGTTGCAGGAACTGTTGTCATGGTTTTGCAGTTACTTGCTGCAAAAAACTTAGGGGATAGTTTGCATGAAATTTCATTGTGAGTGTTCCAAGGCTCTGAACATTCTCCCTGAAAAAATAGAGTGGTTTGGTTGGTTTTTTCAGAGTGGATGTTTGAAAAAACTCAGGTATGGTAAAACAGGAAAAAAGATACATAAATCACTTTGTAGGTTTATTTTGGATTTAACACATCTGAGGATTATACTGTTACATATTATTATATTTTAATTTATTTGTTTTTTAAGCCTGGCATGGATATCATTTCAATATGAGGAAAAATAAAAGAATAAAAATAATGGGACTGGAAAAACTATACAAAGGAATATCACTCATTGCTACTTTGTAAAACTTGGGAAGTCTGACTTGTATTTGCAAGACTCCACTACTTTTTCAGTTTCCCAATACATTCTCTGCAGCTGAAAGAAATTGAGACTCAAAGCCCTTTTCATCCTGTGGGATCAGGAACCCCTTTGCTAAACCCCGAGGCTCCAGGCTAGCTGCCAGCACTGCGGCACGAGCCACAGCCTCCCAAACACCCTGCCTGAGCTGTGGCTCCTTCCTGCACTGAGGGGGCAAGGAGAGCCCCCAGCCATGTTCCTGGGATCACCAGATCCACAGGGAGCTACTGTCCTCTGCGAGATGCAAAGTTTGCCCTGGAGCACAGGAGACAGGCAATACTTGGAGTTCTTGGCAGTGCGGGTGTGCTGGTCGGTTTGGCCTCTCCTTCCACAGTGAAAATGAAGGGAATTCCTCCTTTCTGCTGGATCAGCCGCTGCAATACTCTTTGTTCGTGAGCTGGCTGAGAGAGCTGGGTGTCTGAGGTTCTTTCCAAACACAATTGGTTAAAACACCAGGTTGAAAAATGAACCCAGAATAATCAATGTAAATTGTCAGCATTTTTTTTCCAAAGAAATACCATCACCAGTATTCTCAGACACGAACTTTTTTTTCTTTTAAAAATACTTTCTTTTTTAGATCTACTATTCATTATTTTTTCTTTGTTTCAAGAAATTAAAGGATTTTCAAGAAATTGAAAAATCAGTGTTTTCTAATTTCTTTCTTTTTTCAGCAGAAAATATAGGCATTCCCATTTTTGAAGCCTAAAAATGTCTTTACGTTTTCTAGATATTCTGAAAGCAGGCTTTCAAATCCATGGTGCATTTTGGTCATGCTTCTTACAAGTTCACAATTTCAAATTTCATTGATAAGTATAATTTCTACAAAAACAATAATTCCTTTTTAGATTACATATAGCTGAAAGAGTTGTTCCCATGAAGCAAGACAGATTAAGCAAGAGATAAGCAGATTAGTGTGTCTTTTCCCCATGGGTCATTTTGCCACCAAAACAGACAAGAAGGTGTGTATAAGCCACAATTACTAATTTTTTTGCCTGATAAAATGATATAGAGATATTTCTGTTGACTAGAAGTCACCACTTGCTTGAAGAGAATGAGGGGAAGGGAGCACTCCATAAGACTCATGGACTATGTTGTTGTGCACTTCACATGAAAAAGCTTAATAAACAGTGTTGTTTAAGCTTTCCAAGCTGTCAAAATTAATTTTCGAACATCACATTATTGTTCCTCTTTTAACCTACATAAGTAATAATTCAGTATCTATATTTTTTTCAAAGATACATTCTTAAATATAAGTGATATCATTTTACTTTATGTAGAAAAAGTCAATCATATGCTAGTTTCAGCTGTAAAACATGCAGTATAATTATGAATGCAATTACAGTGTAGTTGAGGAAATACAAGAAATAAAATAGCATCTGTGTCTAGACTTCAACAATATTGCCATCAATTTATACCAAGAAGGGGCTAAAGACTTCTATAGTCACCAGAATAAACTAGTGTTAGAAGAGTTTAAATGCAGTATGAATTTTTCCCCTGAGTCATGAATATTTTTTCTCTTAAAAGTGTGCATAATTATTACAATATCCTTCATTTCATGAATATTTTTTTTAAAATGTATATTTAGCTTAAATCATGCTAAATTCCACTAAATTCCACTATGACCCATAGGGTGTGAGCAAGCATTTAGTTTTATTAGTTAATATTTCTCACTTAAGTCATTTGACACTGTCATCTGACAGTTTGTTAGTAAGGAGAGAAGTAAAAAAAAAGAAAAGCTGCTTCTAAGGTGCCAAAGACCAATAATTTTTGGTCCTTTCAGTCTACTTGGCTAAAATGTCTTGAAGGGGGAAGACCTGCAAAACTGAACAGCACTACACTAAGAAAGCTTTGCCTTTGTCTTGCACAATCTTTTTGGTTGGAAGTGCTGTTTCAAAGCTGATTAACTATTTGCCTTACATAAGAACTAACAGCAAGTTTTCAATGCATGAGTACATTTGGGATGAAAAAATATTACAATTTACACAGATGAACTCAGCAACTCAAGGAGTACAAAGGAAGTAAGAGAAAGGCTGCCATATTTTGAGTTTGATCCTACAGTTGAGGCAATTCTAGTTCTCAGAAAAAAATTCAAGGCAATGAGGGTATGAAGTCAACATAACTCCTTTCCCGTTAGAGGTGCAAATACTCTCCCCTCCAGGATGTCTCATTTCCTAGACAGGAAATCTTGAATAAAAAAAGCCCTCATGGTAGCTCTACTGAAATCTCACATTAAAAAAGAAAAAAGTCAAAAAGGGTATTTGTCTCTGGAATCTTACAAAAGCAACATTTCTCAGAAAAAAGTTGGCACAATCCAATAAATACACCCACTGTTTATACAGGTGGGCTCCTGCTGCCTTTGGCAGAGAGAGAATGGACACTCTCTCACACACCAGTTCTGATGACTTCTGGTTCTTTTTAGGTTTATTGGGGCAGAAATTTGAGAATCAGATCAGGAAACTTTTGTGTGTCAATCATTGTGAGAAATAAGATAGACCATTTGTCAGCAATTCAGGTACTCAGCAACCTTGCTAAGGGAAAACTAAAAAGCTGTGAATCATCTGAGTAACATAGGAGCAGTTTTACTTTGTATTGTGATAACATCTAATTGGCAAATTTTTGACGCATAACAATAATTCAAATTTCACAGAAATTAATCTGTTACCTTAGGAACAAAGCATGTAGTTCTACAAAGCTTTCCTCCTGCTCTCTCTCTCTATCTCTCTCTTGCCACTCTCCTCCTTCGTTACAATTGCCACTTGAAAATTTAACTGAAGACAGTTAGCTCTAAGTATAACGTGCCAACAGAGAAATGAGAAAGCAGCATCAAACCTCTGAAAGAAGGAACAATCCTTTGACACTTAATCCTAGGTCTTCTACTACATCTGTGCAAAGCAGAGTAAGCTCACAGTGTTTTTTATAAATTCATGACCTGGTCCCATTTATCATAATTCAGTTTGTTCATTTCCAGGACACTTTATTCATAATAAAGCACTAAGATTTTGCAATATAAGTTATTTCCAGCAATCAAAACTAGGATCAGGCAAACTTGTCTTCTTTCATTTTCTATACGTTTAGGGTTGGATTCTACTTGCTTTTTCGTTCTTTGCTTTTCTGAAGAGTATTTCTGATAAGACAAGGGGTTCTTGAATCTGTCAAGACACTTAGTCTGAGCAATTTGCTCACAAAAGGCAGAACAGTGCAAAGATCCAGTGTAGCCGCGTGTGGCAGCAGTGTCCAGACCGTGTCCAGAGAGGCCACAACCGACAGATAGCAGGGAAAACAGACGAGATAAATCTCTCTGTTGTTTAGCAACAATGGAGAGTCCGTTTTATTTCCCCACCCCCAGCACCCTGTCCGGGGAGAGCGGGGAGCGGAGGCTCAGGAGCCCAAGCAAAGCCCAGAGCACAGAGAGCAGAGAGAGGGCAGACCCCGGGCCGTGGGGTTTTATCAGGTGTCCCCTGGGAGGAGTCTTAAAATCAGATTGCAGCCTCCTCAGAACGGGAAGGCTCCACAATCCATCAGCTAATGTCACAGCCATGGTCAATGATACTGAACTGGAAGTCTCATTAAAAAATAAAGGACAATGTAAAATGCAATCAGATTCAAAATTACTAGAGTCATTTACGTACCTGCATAATAGATTGCAAATGAACTTCACTGAAGACTCAAATACATTGGTAATTTCTAGAGTGAAGGAGTATAAGATATGAAAAAAATAACACCGCATATAATAAACCAACAAAGATATAGATTTCAAGGAAAGTATAGGAAAAAGCTGCACTAAAAAAAATCAGGCTGTCAGCTTCAATGAAGAAAGCAGCCAGGAATATTTGTTGGAAAAAAGTTTCATATAATAAATCCTACAAAAGTCATACAGTTTTTTTCACAAGAGTGCAGTTATCTGTCATATCATCATGTCTTCCTTGATTCGTGGTATAACAAAACACTGAGAAACTAGAAGTCATTCATGCTGGAGAATAGCAAGAAGATATTTTTAAGGTCCTAATTTCAAGCTTTTCGAACTGTAAAGGGATTGATAATATTGATCCCCATTGCACTTAGCAGTTCTACTTCTGCCTTAGTGAAGTTTGCAATCTCAAGAGTAGTAAATCATTAAATTTTATCAAAGGCCCCAAGGTAAGGAGAAACGAAGATCTTGGATGTGCTTATTGTTTATCTTTTAAGTGTGGTAGGAAAACAGAAAACCAGAGGGGTAGACTTAGTAGCTAGAATCATTTGGGCCAGCTCCATATTCACCACTAAAAACTTGCACTAGCTTTGCTTTCTGCTGACATTTGTGTTGCAGTCTCTGAAGTCCTGGAGAGACTTACATGTGGAATTATGCCACACTTTTGTAAAGCTCTACCACTAGTCATGGGATAGATACCAAGTGAACGTTTTCCAGGGAAACGTTCTAGTTTGTCCTAGTTTAGGGCAAAAT
>VXBC01003712.1:14247-32925 GCA_013399945.1 Ploceus nigricollis
AAAAAAAAATCCAGTTGTAATTTAAGTAAACCCTCTCAGCACTCGCTGAATTTGAGGCTTTTTTTTTTTTTTTTCATTTCATGATTAATTTTAATGGGTGCCAGAGTACAAAGAAAATAAATCTCAATCATCAATGGGCCTGAGTAGTATGGAAAATAAAGTATTCAGAATTCTTCCTGCCATGTCTTAAAAGCCATTCATGTTGGAGAACAAACAGGAAACAGGCACAAGGCAAGGACAAAGCCCCCCACACCCCCCCTGCCAATGCCCCAAGGACATGAGACATGACAGTAACCAAATCTCTGTCAGCTCAAGGCCCTTCCAGAGAGGAACCAAGGGAATTTTTCAAAGGACTCAAATTAATGAGTCTTAACACATTTGCCTTGAGGGAATTCGGTTATTGCTTACAAAAGCAGAGGCCTTCTTGCAATTTTAATTTTTCCCCCTCCTTTCAACAACATATGGATTCATTTCAGCAATACCTTTTTAATTACCAAAAAGACAGAGATACCATTTTTAAAGCAGGCATGATTAGGCAGTGAAGGAGAGAGCAGGGGATCTGGAGCTCATTAATCCTTGTGGAAGAATCCCATTAATTTTTCAGTGCACACTTGGAAGCAGGGAACTCCCAAAATGAGGACTGAAAATTCCCTGTGCAATAGGGAGGTTCAAATTCCACACCTGTCTAGAGCCCAGGTTACCCCAAGAACTGAGGCAACTCTATTAATCTGAGCTAAAAATCCTTGAATACTGATTTTTTTTTTTAAATCACTGAAAGGGGGGGAGGGGGGGAAAGGGCAAAAATCAATTATTTCACTTTGGAATTGGGTTTGTTTGGGGAACACTGAGAACTCCAAGTCCCAGTGCTGTGTCAGCAGCAATGAGCTGACATCTGGAGGCTCGCACTGGGCTCTCCATCCTCTCCCAGCACCCTGTGGATGTTTATCCTTTGCTCCCATTTGGATCTGCTGCTGCTTTGGGGGATCAGCTCCCACTCTAGGGGCTTGCTGAAGGCAATTCCGAGGGCAGATCAGGGAATATTGGGGAGATACAGGTGATCCTTATACACCCCTGTGTGACCTACTGCACCTGCTCACACCTGGGAGCATCATACCAGGAACCAAAAACTGATGTTTTGGATCCCACAAGCACATTCCTTTGTTCCCATTATCAGGAAACCACCCAGCCCTCCACCCCAAAACAAGTTCACAGGAATTAAAGGCATTATTACACTGCAAAATGAACCAGAACTCCACTGATATGCCTGCTAGCTAAGGGAAGGCTTATGAAATATCAGCACATAAAAGACTTTAAAGACAATTAAAAACTCACACAATGCAATAATTTAAGGAATGTAAGAATCTTCTGTGTCTCCCTGAACCCCCCTGAACACTTCAAGTTTAGCAGTTTTAACATTTAGTTTAAAATCTGGATATACCTCAAAGCTGTGCAAGGACTTAAATTTACCAGAATTTCCTGTGGTTCATTTTTCTTTAAATTACTCTTTTCCTTATATTTAAAACTTGGGTGTCCTGCAACAATTTATTTTGCTTTTGGGTTTGGGTTTTTTTTTCCCTCCCTATCTAAGCCCCGTTTGCTGACAACACAGTATGAAGATGAAACAACCAGAGGTCACTTAACTGCATTGTGGTTAAATACTATATAGAGTACGTGGGTTGGTATCAAAGTTCCACAGTAAGTGACCCAATTTTTTAAAAAACCAATCCTTCAGGATGTTTTTTTTCTCCCTTTTTCTTTTAAAGTTTAAGATTATATAAAGCAGATCGTCTGACACCATCTCGAGATTTGAGTATCGAGTACACATCTGAAGGAGTGGTATCTTAAACCAAGCCTTGAAGAACTCAGATTTCACTGGGATTCTGCTTTTCCAACAGCTGGAAATCACTGATTTCTCTCCTTGCACTGCAGCAGTGCTCAAAGCAGAGGCAGTGAGCACCAGTTCACCCCAGTGATGATGATCCCAGTTCATCTGCTCAGCCAGAGCAGCCCCCAGGTCTGTACACACAAGGCCTCACCCCAAGCAGAGCCCACAGCCTGAATCCTCAGGCTTCCAAGCCCTCCCTTCCCCAGGCTGCCCCCATCCTAACTGCCCTTCTCCAGCAAACTCAGACTTTCCCCACCTCCATGGATAAAGCCTTGAATTTGGACTGCTGTGCTCTCCCATCAACAATTAAGTCGGATTCCCCAGTGAAATCGCTCGTTGCCCAAGACTTGGTTCTTTCTTAAGGTAAAATAAAACTACAACTACACACTTTTTTGCCCATGATGTCGTGAAAATGCATGTTGACAGCCTGGTCCACTGATTGTTCGTCCTCGAAAGTAATAAATCCAAAACCTAGCCAACGACGAAGAGTGAATCAAGGTAGCAGGGTGTTGTGACACAAAACAGGATGATGAACAGTATTAGGGGCAGACCAAGGGTTCAAGCAGGGGTTTCAGATAACGACACTTGTGTTCAATTGGAAAAACTCTGAGGAAATTGCAATGGATACTTCCTGTGAAGAGGCTTTAGTGCCTCGTCTCGATTGCGCGCATGCAGCTTCGAACTGAGCTCGTTAACCGGCTTTTAATTTGATTTTATTCCTCATCCACCTACCAGGAAATGGAAAAAAACTGCTAAAATCAAAATACTGTGGGACAGCAGATTGAAGTCAAGCAACATTGCTGCTCCTCCCTTTGATTCAGCCTAGTTTCCCAAGGAAAACCTATCATATATTCCTGTTCCCCAAAGCTGCAAAGCAACTTCCTCCCAATCCTTTAGCCCAGCTTCCAGTTAGGGAATATTTTCCATAGAAAAGAAAGTTAGTTTTGAAATGTAGCTGTTAAAGCATGAGAAATTTTACCACTCCATGGATGAATGAGAAGCTTCAGAAACTAACAACCTACATCAGAGGTTCTCAAGTTTTCCACACCTTGGAGAAAAAGCACGGAACAGGTGTTACTCCTTCCCAACAAGGCAGCCCCCTGTGAGGTGTTGCTCACACAGAACGTGGTGTGGCTGCCACGTCCTGAATCTGTTTCATTTCTTGTATTTCCTGTTGGTTTCCTTTTGAAAATCCACACAACATCCCAGTCCTTTTTGCCTCCAATGGGTGGCTCATTCCCTTCCACCTGACCATAGCCCTGGCTGCTGGCAGCTCAGCTGGATCCAGCAGCTTTCGATGCTTGGAGAAAACTCTGGCAAAGGAGGCCAAGCTCCCCTTTTGGAGAACCTCTGAGTTTTGGAGAACCTCTGAGAACCACTGCACGTAGGTTGTAGCTGCTGACACAGCCGAGAGAGTGGCAAAATAGTGGTTAATCCCCAGGACAAGGCGGCTGCTTCATGCCATCACCCACTGGCTGCTGGTGGGGACAACCCAGGGCAGGGAGGGACACATGCAGTACAGGAATTGTGCCATTCTTTGGATTAGCTACGGAGGAGGGAAAGGGGGGGAGAGCAATAAAAATTAGAAAAGAAACCCGAGGTGCGGCGTGGGAAGCGTTTATGGAACATGGATGCGGTTCTGCTTTTCTGAAACCCAAGATTTCCCCCTTGGTTTGCGTTTTGCTTTGCAGCTAGTGCTGACAGCAGCCAAATCTTGCTCTAAAGCGTTACAGAATACAGATCTAGCACAGGAATGTCTCTCCACGCTTATCCAACTGCGTTGGGTAAGCCCAAAGAGGCCTAGTGTAGAGAAAGTTTATATATATATATATATATAAAAATACACAAAGATACAGGCCAAAATAGATTCCAGCAGGTCAAATTCTGCTGTCAGCAACAAGAGCAAAAGACATCACTAAAATAAACTGAAAATAAAAAGGAAAAAACTTGGCATTTCCCACACACAAGAGACTGGCAGTATAAACGAAGTTTTGTGGAGCTGTGATGAAAGCAGCCTCGAAGCTGAGAGCAGCATTTCATCACAATATATTTGTCTGAGTTAACCAGAAATCCGAGTGTTGGAGCCAAAGGAAAAGTGTTTGTATTTAAATCACGTTTAGTATTCCAGCCTTTGTCTGAAAAGAGATGGGGAAGAAAAACAATGGATTCCATCTGGATGTGCAGGTTGTTGTTAAATTTGATTCCAAAGCTAAAGGAGGGGAACAGATTGTGGGATGGGGTTGGAGGGGTGGAACAGGGAGAGCAAGAGGTCATTGAGAAAAGCAATAAATAAATTTTTAAAAGGGGATTTAAAAGGGTCAGACAGCACAAGATAAGGAAGAGTAAGGAAATCAGAGTAACACAGCAAAACTCCNAAAATGAACCAGAACTCCACTGATATGCCTGCTAGCTAAGGGAAGGCTTATGAAATATCAGCACATAAAAGACTTTAAAGACAATTAAAAACTCACACAATGCAATAATTTAAGGAATGTAAGAATCTTCTGTGTCTCCCTGAACCCCCCTGAACACTTCAAGTTTAGCAGTTTTAACATTTAGTTTAAAATCTGGATATACCTCAAAGCTATGCAAGGACTTAAATTTACCAGAATTTCCTGTGGTTCATTTTTCTTTAAATTACTCTTTTCCTTATATTTAAAACTTGGGTGTCCTGCAACAATTTATTTTGCTTTTGGGTTTGGGTTTTTTTTTCCCTCCCTATCTAAGCCCCGTTTGCTGACAACACAGTATGAAGATGAAACAACCAGAGGTCACTTAACTGCATTGTGGTTAAATACTATATAGAGTACGTGGGTTGGTATCAAAGTTTCACAGTAAGTGACCCAATTTTTTAAAAAACCAATCCTTCAGGATGTTTTTTTTCTCCCTTTTTCTTTTAAAGTTTAAAATTATATAAAGCAGATCGTCTGACACCATCTCGAGATTTGAGTATCGAGTACACATCTGAAGGAGTGGTATCTTAAACCAAGCCTTGAAGAACTCAGATTTCACTGGGATTCTGCTTTTCCAACAGCTGGAAATCACTGATTTCTCTCCTTGCACTGCAGCAGTGCTCAAAGCAGAGGCAGTGAGCACCAGTTCACCCCAGTGATGATGATCCCAGTTCATCTGCTCAGCCAGAGCAGCCCCCAGGTCTGTACACACAAGGCCTCACCCCAAGCAGAGCCCACAGCCTGAATCCTCAGGCTTCCAAGCCCTCCCTTCCCCAGGCTGCCCCCATCCTAACTGCCCTTCTCCAGCAAACTCAGACTTTCCCCACCTCCATGGATAAAGCCTTGAATTTGGACTGCTGTGCTCTCCCATCAACAATTAAGTCGGATTCCCCAGTGAAATCGCTCGTTGCCCAAGACTTGGTTCTTTCTTAAGGTAAAATAAAACTACAACTACACACTTTTTTGCCCATGATGTCGTGAAAATGCATGTTGACAGCCTGGTCCACTGATTGTTCGTCCTCGAAAGTAATAAATCCAAAACCTAGCCAACGACGAAGAGTGAATCAAGGTAGCAGGGTGTTGTGACACAAAACAGGATGATGAACAGTATTAGGGGCAGACCAAGGGTTCAAGCAGGGGTTTCAGATAACGACACTTGTGTTCAATTGGAAAAACTCTGAGGAAATTGCAATGGATACTTCCTGTGAAGAGGCTTTAGTGCCTCGTCTCGATTGCGCGCATGCAGCTTCGAACTGAGCTCGTTAACCGGCTTTTAATTTGATTTTATTCCTCATCCACCTACCAGGAAATGGAAAAAAACTGCTAAAATCAAAATACTGTGGGACAGCAGATTGAAGTCAAGCAACATTGCTGCTCCTCCCTTTGATTCAGCCTAGTTTCCCAAGGAAAACCTATCATATATTCCTGTTCCCCAAAGCTGCAAAGCAACTTCCTCCCAATCCTTTAGCCCAGCTTCCAGTTAGGGAATATTTTCCATAGAAAAGAAAGTTAGTTTTGAAATGTAGCTGTTAAAGCATGAGAAATTTTACCACTCCATGGATGAATGAGAAGCTTCAGAAACTAACAACCTACATCAGAGGTTCTCAAGTTTTCCACACCTTGGAGAAAAAGCACGGAACAGGTGTTACTCCTTCCCAACAAGGCAGCCCCCTGTGAGGTGTTGCTCACACAGAACGTGGTGTGGCTGCCACGTCCTGAATCTGTTTCATTTCTTGTATTTCCTGTTGGTTTCCTTTTGAAAATCCACACAACATCCCAGTCCTTTTTGCCTCCAATGGGTGGCTCATTCCCTTCCACCTGACCATAGCCCTGGCTGCTGGCAGCTCAGCTGGATCCAGCAGCTTTCGATGCTTGGAGAAAACTCTGGCAAAGGAGGCCAAGCTCCCCTTTTGGAGAACCTCTGAGTTTTGGAGAACCTCTGAGAACCACTGCACGTAGGTTGTAGCTGCTGACACAGCCGAGAGAGTGGCAAAATAGTGGTTAATCCCCAGGACAAGGCGGCTGCTTCATGCCATCACCCACTGGCTGCTGGTGGGGACAACCCAGGGCAGGGAGGGACACATGCAGTACAGGAATTGTGCCATTCTTTGGATTAGCTACAGAGGAGGGAAAGGGGGGGAGAGCAATAAAAATTAGAAAAGAAACCCGAGGTGCGGCGTGGGAAGCGTTTATGGAACATGGATGCGGTTCTGCTTTTCTGAAACCCAAGATTTCCCCCTTGGTTTGCGTTTTGCTTTGCAGCTAGTGCTGACAGCAGCCAAATCTTGCTCTAAAGCGTTACAGAATACAGATCTAGCACAGGAATGTCTCTCCACGCTTATCCAACTGCGTTGGGTAAGCCCAAAGAGGCCTAGTGTAGAGAAAGTTTATATATATATATATATATAAAAATACACAAAGATACAGGCCAAAATAGATTCCAGCAGGTCAAATTCTGCTGTCAGCAACAAGAGCAAAAGACATCACTAAAATAAACTGAAAATAAAAAGGAAAAAACTTGGCATTTCCCACACACAAGAGACTGGCAGTATAAACGAAGTTTTGTGGAGCTGTGATGAAAGCAGCCTCGAAGCTGAGAGCAGCATTTCATCACAATATATTTGTCTGAGTTAACCAGAAATCCGAGTGTTGGAGCCAAAGGAAAAGTGTTTGTATTTAAATCACGTTTAGTATTCCAGCCTTTGTCTGAAAAGAGATGGGGAAGAAAAACAATGGATTCCATCTGGATGTGCAGGTTGCTGTTAAATTTGATTCCAAAGCTAAAGGAGGGGAACAGATTGTGGGATGGGGTTGGAGGGGTGGAACAGGGAGAGCAAGAGGTCATTGAGAAAAGCAATAAATAAATTTTTAAAAGGGGATTTAAAAGGGTCAGACAGCACAAGATAAGGAAGAGTAAGGAAATCAGAGTAACACAGCAAAACTCCAAGGTGAAGTTTTAAGCAGAAGTGATGAAACCCACCATCTGCAGCTTTAGTTTTTGAAGGACAGGACCCTGTTAAAGGCTGGGGAAATGAACTGCATCCTGCAGGAATCCAAGAGGACCAGACCAGAATGACAGAGCTGGTCTGCAGCCAAGGGAGGAGGAGAACAGACAGAGCAAGAACCTGGAAATCCCTTCCCAGCTGTTGGCTTGGCCAAGAACAGGAACCAGGAGAAGCTGAGACTGCACCAAAGCCACTTTGTTCCTTCAGAGATGTGACATGGCTGCTGTGCCTGGGGCTGTGGGAAGAGTTTGGATGAGGCAGAGCTGGCAGGAGCAGGTAGGACTGGGAGGAAGCAAAGATCACGTGGATACCTGACCCCAGTCAGCTCCTCAAAGACATCACCTGAGAATTTGGTGCCCCCTGAGGAGCTGGAGGTAAATGGCTGCTACAGGGATTAGGAACAGGGATCATTTTCCCTCCTCCTACCAGTAAACCAATGTGCACTTCCACAGGAAGAGTGGTAAAGTGAATGGGAGAAGGCAAAATTCAGAAGGGTCTGAGGAGAGATGGCACTGAACTGGCCTCTGGAATTTTATCTACAATCATTGAAAGGGTAAGGGGACAGAGCAGCAAAAGAACACAGAGAGAAGGCAAGAGAAAATGTGTTCTGGGATGCAACCCCAGGAGTACCCAATACAAACTCGAGGAATTTTTCTTAGCACCCCCCAGGGACTGCCAAGGCCATTTTGGGAGATGACTGTTAGTCAGCACACTAAAAAAAGCCTGGAACAGCACAGAAACAAAAGGCATAGAGACAGGATTCAAGAAGTGCTTAAGAAATCTGATGAATTAGGGGAGGAAGTTTTCTGTGGGTGGACACAAGACCTTTCCCCCACCTGGCACTTGTGCTTTGCACCCCAAGCCCTCCTTTGCCTGTTTTGCTTTTAGTAGAGCTGGAAGCAGAGAAGCCATTAATTGAGACAGGATTAATCCAGACCAGGCATGATGTTTAAGTACCTTTTGCACAGAGGCTGCAGGCTGGGATTAAATATTGCAAAGATAGAGATGATACAATAATTACTGAAATATTTCAGAACTTCAGCCCCAAATTACATTTGAATGCCAGTGCCTTTGTCTCCTCTATCCAAAACCAGCTGCTCTAAAGCATTGAAACAGATGAATTTATGTGCTGCTTAAATCAAAGGTATCTGCTGGAAGAAGATTAGGATAGCTAAAGCAAGAAAACAAAAAAACAAATATATTGAAACTTCGTTTACACTCCAATAAAAGACAAAGCCCGTCCCTCCTCTGACTGCGGAACTGGCCTGTACCTCTGTGATAAATTATCACCTAGAGAGAAGAAATCTAAAGAGATATCGTTAATCACAGTCAAACAATTCACAGAGAGAAAAGAAACAAAAAAAAGAACTTACTTAACATTACCATACTTTACTATGAAACACTTAAATATGTCACTAAGGATGTATGTCTAAATTAAAAATAAAACTAAGACTTAACAGCTTAATAAATATGAAGTGAAGGATATATTTCTTAATAATGAGGCAGAAGAGAAATGAAAAGTTCAGATGGCAAACTATTCTCTAGCATGTCCAACATGCTACAGGGTGGGAGCACAGCTAAGCTTCACGTGCCAAAATATTGCCTCTTCCTTGGCAAACAAATGGTGGATGCAAAGGGACATGGGTGACATGGAATTGCTTCATATTTTGACCAAAGGTTCCCAGCTTGATTCAATATCTAGTGAATCTTTCAGATTTCTGGGTTTTTTCCCCTCCCCTCTTAAAAAACAATCTGGTATACAGGGATTGTATATCCCAATTGAAAATATACATACATATATATATATTTCAGAATTATTTTGTGTTGTTTAAGAAGAGTTTTTCTTTAATTTGAAATGAAGCCATTTAACCAAAACAAAAAGCAGGTGATGGATGGATTCTGCCCTGTCTCGTGCTCTGGCTGGAGCACCCCACATGCACTTACAGACCCAACATACCTTTCATGTGGAACAGGAGGAAAATCTGCTTATTTTTCCCCCCTCAAAAGTACCTTAAGCCACAGGAGTGGCTTGAGAATCAAATTTTATTCAACTATAAAAAAAAACCCCAACCCATCAATGAGCATGAAACATCTGAGTTGAAATGCACAGAGCCAAGTGAAGCTGGAGATGAAGAGTCTAGACTTGAAGTGATGTTTGCCCAGAGAGTTATTCTTTTTCCTGAGGCAACATAGGGGAAAAAAAAAATCTACCTTTTCTGATGGTGTGAAATAGTTTGCCATCTGACTATAGGAGAGTATGAAGAAATTTCAAGGACAAACTAGATCAGCCTTTACCTCGGGGCCTCTGTTTCTCTGCGTCATAGATCATTACAACTTCAGTGACCTGGAAGAGAGAAGGGAAATTCTACTCCCTGTGCTACCAGGGGAGGGCTGGAACAGTCACCACCAGCTGGTTCCTGCTCTCTACCCACAAAGCACAAGCCAAGTGCAGCCATCATCCCAGCAACAGCACAAAAACAGGGAATATTGCTCTTCCTGGGAGTTCAGAAAGCCTGAGCTCATCTCTGTTGTCTCATCACACTTGACATTTTAATTTAACATTGAGGTTTTGCACTATTTGTACCCGCTCTATGGCCTATTACACACCCCAAAGGTTTGTTTTCCAACAACCCATCAGTGTAGCTTTTTAAAATATGATTTTTCCCATTTTTAACCAATTTCACTTTTGCCATGAAAAGCAGCTTGAGCTGCAGGCACCTCTAAGAACATGCAGAGCTCCTCTGATTGAATTACTGGAGCACCAGAGAGGCCCAGAGCACCAGTTAAACCAATGCTTTAAACAGCTTTACAAAACCCCTCTAAGTTCTGGATGAGCAGTATCAGTGTGATTTTAACCTAAAAAACGAAAAAATGGAAATTGCAAGCTGTTCAAAGGCTTCAGGATTATCCTTCTCAGAATGAGCACAACAGTGAGCTACAATTTAAACAAAACCTGATGTGTAATGTTTATGTCAACATTAAAACAGCTGAAGGGAACTGCTCTGAAATCTCTCAGATGCAGAGAAGTGGTCACAAAATGGGTGTGATTTTGTAAAATTGCATCTTCAAGACAATCTTAGGATATTTTTACCCGTGAGTAAAAATGAGCTTAGTCTGACAATTTTATATTTACTTACAGCTAGAAAACATTTGGGTTTGTTTGAGCTGCTGCACTCACTTGAGCACATCCTACTGGATGCTCCCAGCTGGGGCTGGGGGATCCACGTGGGGATTATGTCATGGGACAGTCAGTGCCAGATTTGTCCCTCCCCTGGTCCATTTGGATCCTCTTCACCCTGGCCTTAATGACCCAGCAATTACCAGGGCTGAAAATCAGTGCCTGCCTTGGGCTCTTCACTCTCGTGGCCACAAAACATTTGTGAGACTCCACTGCTCCAAAGGGACTTGTTACAACTCCAGGAAGATTTTCTGATTTCTATACTATGAGTAAAGTGCTACTACTTACTTTTAAGGGCACTTACAGTTGTGGCTGTTGCCTTCTACACCTGCAGGACATACCCTGTATCTCCCCAGCATCCAGGGCACAGCTGGAAAGCCAAGTCTGTGAGGAAGAGCCTTTAGAAACTACATCCCACAGCTGTGGAACGTGCTCCCTGTTTTTATTATTAGTCTACTGCAGCCTTTCAAGCTAAAGAAACAGTTGTTAGCTGTTGCTTTTTGTGCTTTTAAGTAAATTATCTTAATGGAATTTTAAACACTGATTTAACTTGATAAACTTAAGAATTTGTTTCTCAGTAAATCCTTTGCAGCCACTAAGAAATGTCAGAAAAAGGTTATTGAAAAAAGTATCAAAAACTACACTAAATGCCAATCAAGTTCATTTTTACCAGCACACTCCTGAATTTAACTCACACAATCATTAACTTCCTCAAACTTATTCATAGCTGAATTATTTAATTCAGTACTTTATCATATGTCCCCACTTCTTTGAGGGCAGTGAGAGCTGGGAAAAATGGGAATTAAAACTAAATAAAAACTAAATTTAAAAAAATAATACAGAAGGTACAGTCATTTCAGTCCAAGGTTACAAACTGAATTAAAGAAGGTTCATGAGGAGCAGTTTGTCTCAGAATGGAGGTTCTAGGGACATCAGAACTGAGATTCCAGATGGTTTGTAAGCAGCTACTGCTCCCCAAACAATGGCAGGAGACCCAAATTTAACCTATCTGTACACATAGTCAAATATCAGGACCTCAAAATTCAGCCTATTGAGAGACTCATTGCTCCCAAAAAATAATCAGCAGACATTTTTAATAGCCCAGCTGAAAGTTATCAAGAGAAAGGGGGGTGGGGATGGAAATAATAATAATAATAAAATACTCCATTCTTAAGGCACCTCAGGAGTTTTTGGAAGAAGGGACAGAATAATTCATCAGGTAGACTTAAACATGAGGAGACAGAAGCAGCAAAGTAAATTCCACATGAGCAGCAGGTTCTGCCAAGGGACATCTCCAGATGAAGAATGTTCACTACAGTTTCTCACAAAATGCTCCAGGTGCCCCTCCAGCAATTTGTCCAGATTACCCCCAAATTTGACAGCTTGAGGAAATGTGAGAGGAGGCAGCAGGGAGGGGAGGCACCTTCCCCCCCAGGACTCACCACTCCGAACTTCTTGAAGTATTCCCTGAGCTCTGTCTCGCCACAGTTATGAGGAATCCCACCAACAAAAATTTTATTGGATTTATTGTTATCGCTCCTGGATCCTTTCTGCTAAATCAAAGAGGAGAAAATTCAGTCAGAAGAACAATAAGGGTGGCTGCTTCTATCATTTTACACTGAGCCATGAACAATGGGCTCTGGCAGGCTGAGGGGAGAGTTCCAGCCTTGAAGTCTCCCAGGCATGAAAGGGGAGCATGTTCTGAGCTCAGAGGTTCAGTGTCCCCTGTTCTTCAGAGGACCAGGAATCCAGGGCCTGTGCTCTGAGGCCATTGACTCATTCTAAACTGAAATCTGGTGAAGCTGTGGGGCATGGAGTGGGCTGGAACAGCATCAGCCCTGCCACTGCCCTTCCAGACACTGCTCTCAAATATGAAGAACTCCACTAAAAGCATCACTAAGAGCTTAGGAAACACCACACCCAAACTGACACTGCTCTGCCAGAGCCTGCCCATGGAAATCTAAATTAAAGGCACTTTTTAGAAATGAAATTTACACTCAAGAGTTCTGCATACAGACTTCTGCCTTTAAAACATGGATATAATCCAAAGGAATTCAAGAGGATACACAGGGATCTTTCCTTACCCATCCTTCCTTCGGCCGTGTCCGCTCCGGCTGCATCCCCCGAGGTGTGCATGGCTTTGGATCAATCTGGAAAAGTTCCAGTTTGGTCAGACCTCAGCATGCAGAATGATTTTTGCTCTAAAAGTTACGTTTGTGGCAGCTGAACTCAGCCCTGCTGACATGCAGCTCCTCAGAGCTCAAAGCAACACAAGCCATGGAGTTAAGAGCAGCCTTACAATAAATCATCTAAACCAACAACCAGGTTAACTCTGACACTCTGCAAATAAGGAGCCAGAATTTAAATCTTTGGATCTGGTGCAGGAAAAAAAAAAACCACAAAAGCAACTTACATTTCGGCCATCTAATGTATGAGGTCTGCTGGCCAGCACTGTTCCCACACAGTTGGGATCTTTAAATTTGACAAATCCAAATCCTCGAGATTGATTTGTTGTTTTGTCTTTCATTATTACACAGTCTACAACTTCTCCATACTGGGAGAAGTAGCTACGAAGAGTTTCTGTCAAAGAAAAAAAAGCAAGTATTAAACAGAGCCAGATATTAACAACACCAGACTGTGTTTGCAATTATGAGACAACAGATCAGCAAGCATGGAAAACAGCTTCAAACTCATCTTTTGAAAATGATCACATCTTACTTCCTGTAAACAAATGGCAGACAACAGTTTATTTCCACTCATACAAATGGAAAACAGTAGGAAAGTGATTATAAAAAGGGTTGTCTGTTGAGCTGACAAAAGCTTCAGCACCAAACAATATAAACCTAAGAGTACTGACATATATATATGTATATATATATATATATATGTAAAATCATACAGCTGAGCTGTCTCTACAGGAAGTTTTATTAATTAGCAGAGGAGGAGGCTCTCAGCCCAATCTCCTCACCACAGCAATGCCCTTTAAGAGCTCCTGGCTGGGTTTTCACCGTGGCCCAACGCCTGCAGCACAGGTTGCTCACCTTGTGTCGTGCTCCAGTCCAGGCCACCCACGAACAGCTTTCTGCAAACAAAGCACAGGGCAGGTTTAGGGGCTACAGCAGATGCTCCATCTTATTTAAGGCACAGCTCAGCTCTTCTGGACAGGTTTGGGGGTACCAGGACCTCCAACACGCCCTACAAAGCTGGCGCCCTACTCAAAGCTGCTGATTAAACTGAACCCTTCCGCCATCCCTGCTCTCTGCTCCGCCCTCACTCACCACAAAACACTCACTTGGCCGCCAGCACCTTCTCGTGGGGTGAAAGCAAAAGCAGAAGTGCCACACTCAGGCCTGAGACAGAAGTCAAACCTGTGCAGCAGGTACTAAATAACAGAGCAGCACTAATCCAGCACCAGTTGTGAAACCATTGTACAACTCAGTTTCGATACAGCGCCGAGCAGGTGAGAAAGTCATGGCTAAACCCCAAACTAAACTCCTTAAAACTGATTCAACTCCTCCTCTGCAAAGAGCACCCAAATCTGCAGGGTTTCCTGTCCCAGCATGCCCAACGACCTGGGTAGGTGCTACAGAAGCTCCATGCCAGGCTGCCAGCTCTGCAGCTCTTTATCAACTCCTGGGTGTGACAAAACTTCCAGCAGTCATTTACTCAGTAATTAAAGGTTGGTTAGAGCCACCTCAACACTTGGCCCTTGTCAGTACCAAGAACCAACCCCAAAAAACACCCTCATAGCTGTCTGCAGCTTCATCCTGAGGAGCAGCATCAACCTCTGCTCTCTGGGAGCAGGGGCAGGACCCAGGGAACGGCTGGAGCTGTGTCAGGGGAGGTTCAAGCTGGGTATCAGGAAAAGGTTCTTCCCTGAGAGGGTGCTGGGCACTGCCCAGGCTCCCCAGGGAATGGTCCCAGCCCCAAGGCTGCCAGAGCTCCAGGAGCGTTTGGACACTGCTCCCAGGGACAGGATGGGATTGTTGGGGTGTCTGTGCAGGGCTTTGATGATCCTTGGGCTCAGGAGATTTGTGATTCTGTGAAAAACTCTGCTGTTAATGGCTCCACAGCTCTGCACAGACAAACATTGAGATAGTTTATTTTTGGGGGATGCCCTCAGGTTCTCCATCGGACCTCAAAGAGAAAAAACACCTTCTTGCTTTGTCTTCTACTCACCTTCACCTATACCTGAGTACAGCTGAGGGTGCTGGGAATTCCTGCATCCTCAGTTACATGGACAAAGTTGAATTTCTCCTAACAAAAAAATATACTGAACTTCCTCTCACCTGCTCTTTTCAGGAGCAGGTAATGGCAGGGAGAGCCCAGTCACCCCCAGTAAGAGCCGCGGGTGCACTGGGAGCACCAGGGAAGTGAAAGCCTTGCAACTGGAAGTTCCTGTAGAGCAGGGCAGCTCACTGACAAAACCAGCCTGTCCCCTTCCACTTTGATTCGTTTCTCTGTGATAGGACATCATGTCACGACCCTTCTGCACCAGCCAAAGTGACAAAATTCAATACCACCCAGCACCTACGAGCCTTGTTCCACTGAGGCAGATTCTGTTCCTAAGTTACAAGCCGAGACGTGACACGAGTCTTGTCTTTCACAAAAACAGACCAACTGTTAAGCGCTGATCAAAGCGTCTCCTTGAGCAGCCAGCAAACAACTGAGCTGGTGACACGCGAGGCCAAGACAGCCTCAGTGTCACAGCAGCAGGGCTGTCTCTGCTGCGTTATCGTCATGCCAAAGGACGTGCCAGCCCTCCCTGCCCTCCCCAGGAGCAGCAGGGCAGGACCCGCAGCCCTGCCCTGCCCTCTCCCAGAGCAGGCCTGTTTTCTGCAGGCATGTTTGGCGCGATGAGGTTTCCCTCAAGGATTGGAAAAGCGCCCCAGCTCCCTCTGGCAGTGCGCTGCCTCCTGGCACGGGCTCAGGGCCTTGCTCAACAGCAACAGGTCATGTTCTGGGACCAGCCAGGCTTTGCCAAGGCGGCCCCACCATCCCAGTGGCTGCCACAACTGTCCCCTGACCACCTTCCCTCTCCACACACAGGACACAAACCCCTCTGCTGGGCCGTTATTTTTAGGGAAAATAAGTAACTCTCATTTCCTAATAGCAAAGTAAAACCAGCTGATCTATTGCTATAGTCACAATAAAGTTTTGATACGTGTTAGTGACATTTTCTTCACTAACCACATTTGAGGTTATGGTTTGTGTTGGGGTGTTTTTAACTAAATTTGATAGCTTGGTATAAAAGATTAATCAATTTTACATCCTTGTAAAAGTACCAGCTGCATTCTGAGACAACACCAAGCTGTCTGCGGGGAGGGAGGTCACTGAAACCTTCCAATTCCACCATGAATTATTTGTAGTCACCCTACATGGACTGAAACAGCAAAGCTGGGTAGCTCAAGGCCAGCTGCAGCAGCTCTGTGGAAATCCACAGTCCCGGTTTATCCACACGCTGTGGAATACCAAAAGCCAGGAATCCTCTGCCTTGGGATCCTCCGTGGTTTGAAGACACTGAGCAGGGTCAAAGTTCACAAAAATCCAGATGTGGTATGGTACAGGACAGCTGTGAGGCAGGATGGGTGTGTGAGTGCTCCTGCCCCCATGCTCAGCTGCATCACCAGCCCTTTCCCAAGGCCTCACCCACGCTCCATCCCAGAAAACTTTTGGTGCTAACAGTTTATGGGCTGGCAGTTATTAAATTCACAGAAACTTATACAATTGATAGAATATCCTGAGTCGGAAGGGATCCATGAGCACTGAGTCCAGCACTGACACCCCAACAATCCCATCCTGTCCCTGGGAGCAGTGTCCAAACGCTCCTGGAGCTCTGGCAGCCTTGGGGCTGGGACCATTCCCTGGGGAGCCTGGGCAGTGCCCAGCACCCTCTCAGGGAAGAACCTTTTCCTGAGCTCCAGCCTGAACCTCCCCAGGCACAGCTCCAGCCCCGGGTTCTGCCCCTGCTCCCAGAGAGCAGAGGTTGCTGCTGCCTCTTGGGAAGAAGCTGCAGCTCCTGCTGAGCCTCCCCTCATGTTCTTCAGTGTTTTTAGTTCACATGTGCTGACACCACCCCAAAGCCCACACCTCCACAGAGCTCCAAATTTACAGACTGGAGGACACTACAGCCCATCCCCTGGAATGGAAAAGGAATGCAAAGCCACTCCAGCACAGCCAGGTGACAGCACAAACCACCAGCCTGGCCTTTGGGCAGGTGAGGCTGTCCACCATGAGCAGTGAGATCCTGACAGGTGCAACACCCCTGAAGCAGCAGAATTCCCCACAGGGATCACCTCAGGAGCAGAAAGGGGGATAATGACTCCTCAGAAGCTGCAGCTGTATAGTAAGTTTTAACCAAGTATTCTGCCTCACTACTTCCTGGGAGAATTTCACTGCTAATTTATTCTTTGTTGCCATAAACATACTTGCCAACACACCTGCAAGACTTACAGCTTCCTTAGGTGTTTTCTCTGAAAATCTCTGCCTAGAAAAGCAGCTGAATTCATAACTTCCCATCCAGACTTTGCCTCTCACAGCAGCTTTAAACCAGAGCTTCCTCCCGAGGGCTGGAGCAGCTGAGTTTGTTCTACAATCTCATCTTCCCTCTGAGCACTTTTGGGGGAGGAGAATAAAGAAAATTTCCCTCTCTGATTAACCCCCAATTCCTCCCAATCTGATTACAGCTCGGAAGGATCACAGCCTGTGACTGGGAACAAACTGCGACAGCCGAGCCTGCTCAGGAGGGGGGCTGATGATATTCCATGGAATAACCTGGAGCCTGGCACTCACCTACAGCTCGGGAAGTCACACCTGAGCAGGTCTCTCACAAGGCGCCAGACAGTGATTAAGGCCCAGGAGCAAATAAAAACACTTTCAGAGCAAAACCCACTTATTTAAACAGGTCTCATGCAATGTGTGCTGAAACTGGATCATCTCTAAGGTCCCTTCCAACCCAAACCACTCCAACACGATGTTCCAATCACTTATCCTGCCTCCTGTACTTTTAGGATTTACAAATTAAGAACATGCAGTAAATAAGCAGCTTACAAAGCAGTGCAAGCGTGGGACAAGTGTTTCCAGTTTCAAACAAGGTGACCAGTCCTGATGGGGAAATACTGTGCCAAAACTTGCATTAGAAGAACCAGCCAAGGATTTTTTTAAATTTGGTTTTTGCTGCTTTGAGTTCTACCATGCCCAAGCCTGCAGCCTGATAATTTCAATGTCACCAGGGTACAGCTCTCAAGCAGAATAATACTGAGTGCAACTGGATGATCTCCAAGGTCCCTTCCAACCCAAGCCTTGCTATGATTCTAAAAGCCCGTCAGAAGAACCAGACCAGTGTCCCAAACCCCCGGGAACGCTTAAAACCGGGATTTTCCTGCCCGGAACACATCCCGGGTAGAGGGGAGCTCGGGAGGGGGCTGAGGGCGAGGGGAGGCTCCTGATGCCGCCTTTGTCCCACCACCTTCCCCCTCCTCCACCGCAAGCCCCTCGGGGCGGCCCTAATGAGTCACCAGAACAAAGTCCCCAGCGGGGTCAGAGAATCACAGAACAGACCCTCAAGGACGATCGAGTCCAATTCCTGGCCCTGCACAGAACTCTTCAACAATCCCACCCTGTCCCTGGGAGCGCTGTCCAAGCGCTCCTGGAGCTCTGGCAGCCTCGGGGCCATGACCGTTTCCTGGGGAGCCTGGGCAATGCCCAGNTGCCCAGCACCCTCGGGGGGAAAAAAACCTTTCCCTGATCCCCAACTAAACCCCCCCGGACACAGTTCCAGCCGTTCCCTCGGGTTCTGTCACTGGTGCCAGAGCAGAGATCGGAGCTGCCCCTCTGCTTCCCCTCACGAGGAAGTTTTAGACTGCGAAGAGACCTCCTCTCATACTCCTCTTCTCTAGGCTGAACACACCAAGTAACCTCAGCCGCTCCTCCTAAGGCTTCCCCTCAAGGCGTTTCACCATGTCCGCTGCCCTCCTTCGGACGCTAACACCTCAGTATCTTTCTTACATTGTGGCGCCTAAAACTGCACGCAGGACTCAAGGTGAGGCCGCACCAGCAGAGCGGGACAATCCCCTCCCTCGACCGGCGTGTTGCCCACCGCCCCGCGTCAGGTGACAGGAGAGGAGGACACGAGGGACACGAGGTGGGACGCGGGCG
>VXBC01003734.1:1703-52794 GCA_013399945.1 Ploceus nigricollis
TTTTTTTAAAATATTTTTAAAAAAAAAAAAAAAAAAAAAAAAAAAAGAGTTAGCAGATCTGCTTCTCATTTCGCTTGACACTCTCCCCATGGAAAAAAAAATGCAGTCATTTCCCTTTAAAGTTGAACCTCTATTGGTACTTTATGGAATGAACTGTTTGCATTTTTAAATATCACAACAGTATAAGAGAAGACTGATCTTAGCATGTATAACTTACTACATTAGCCATGATGTCATTCATCCTAATGATTTAAGTGTAATTGCCAAGGAAAACAGAACCTCACAAAAAAATAGAAATATTTTGTTGTTGTTGTTGTTAAAATTGCACTTAATAGAAAGTTTTTTGACCAGCTGCACATGCGTAGCTGGTTTGCAGGTTTGTATTCAAAGACTCACTCCTGAGTGAGTCTTTGAATACAGCTAAGCATCTACAACTTCAGTTGAAAAGTGGGTGTTTAGTATGTCTCTGAAAAGAAGAATAGAGTACTTTTTTTGGGGAAGTTACTGTAAAGGGATGCACAGCTACTTGCTGTTAAAAATGTCACAGATTTCTAAGGACTGAAATACTGCTGATGTCATGGTGGTTGTGTGCAGAAGAAAGACTATATTATTATTCTAGGTGAAAGAAACTTTGGTCCTTGAACAAACCCAGCAGCAGATTTGCTGACTGGCTTACAGGCATCGCCTGTCCATTTTACATAAATAAAAGTGAAAAGATTAGTCCTCTGTTAGGAAGCAGTGTAAGTTTAAAGGATAAGGAGAAGGTAATTTGGCTGCCCTCAGATATGAAAGAAAATGTTAATATTTGTTGACTTCTACACGTAGTTGGGAAAATCAGGGAGCATTAAATAACAGGGGATACCAGATGGTTCTTCAGTTTCCCTCATAAAATAATTTTGATCCGTGTTTGTAAATATTTAAGGGCCTGGTAGTACTGATCTTTACACAAATTATTTTTTTCTAATGCAAAAAACCCTACATAATTCAGCAAGACTGTTTGTGAGTAAGGATTATTCATATAAACAAGACTTTACAGGATTAGATCCTTAAAAAATGTATAAATATTAACAAAATATTTCAATGGCTAAATTAAAGAATCATCTGGTACCATCTATTCCCTTTATTTTCTGAAATATTAATAGCTTTTTACAAAATCAGCAAAGAATACCGCTTGTTCCAGTGCTGAGATAAATTGAGTGACCTTCTCTTTATCCCTTGACTAATATTCCTTTCATTACAGGATCAATTCTTTTCATAGCCAACAGTAGTATGAAATTAATATTCTAGATGTAGGTGCATTAAAGAGCTAAATCTCACAACGTTTTTAACTCTAGTAGCACATGCTTAGGAGTTTAGAGGGAATATTCTGATCATGGTCCAGAGTGTGATTTTTTTGTAGAGAGCAATGTGAAGGCATGTCAGGGGCACATTCTCCCTGGGATTACTCAGTACTCTAAGGGAGGACATAGGCAGGGCCCAGAGCAGTACTCTGTGTTGAGCCACAAGAACAGCAAAAAGCATGAAATTTTGCAACCTGGAAATACTAAAAGCAACACAAACCACAATGTTCACACTATAGCTGCATTCCTAAATTGTATACCTGCTTCTGCTCTCTCTCTAGGCTTGATGGTACCAGCAGTCCTTATTCTCCTCTCAGCCCATAGGTACTGCTACTGCATATATAGGTGATGAGGTTTTGCCCTGAGAAGATTAGTAATGAATCAAAGTCCTCTTCACAGAGGGCCAGTACAAATCCTTTGTGTCTCTTAATCTTTCTAAGCTCTGTGCTGGCAATGTGCAGACCATCTAAGCACAGCTACTCTCACAAGGCTTTGAGGACTGGGCATTAAACACTCCCTTCAAGAAGCACCATTAGTTTCTGTTGTTCCTGTATTTAGCAGATTCCATCATTTTGTTGGTCTTTTACTTAGCCTCTTTATAGGAAAGAGATGAAGTGGCTTTAGGAGAGAGCTTCTGTTTTAAATAACAGAAGATCCTTAGACTGTCAGTAATTCATTAACTCCGAGAGACAAACAGTGTTTGTAAATAAGCTCAACTAGTTCAGCTCATACTCCACCTAGCTCTGATTTAGAGAACACTATAAGTAGAGAAGTATATTCTTCTGCTATGTGCCTGCCATCCATTAGCTGAAACTGATGTCTTGGTCTTCTCACAAAATAGCATGTGTTTCTGGGATACTTAAATATTAGAAAAAGAATAAATCTATTTAATCCTGGTCAAAACAGGTTAGTGGCAGTTAGTTCTTAACACATACACTTGCTGTGGAATTTTTGGTTATTTTGAAGATTTATAAAAAAGATTACAGGTCTGCAGGAGAAAAGCAGCTATATTGATAGGAGGTACTTGGATTTCTACAAGGCAGTTAATGCCACATGACATTTTGATTTCAAGTCTTGCATTACATGGAATTAACAGGTCACCTATTGCAAGGCTTAAGAAGTGTCTCATTGACAAATTTCAAAATATAGCCTTTTAATGGGGAGATTTCATTCAATGTGAGGAGCTTTCCAAGCAGAACAGAAACAGTCTTTACCTGATACTGTTTCCTTTTGTTTTCAGCACTTCGGGTCTTTTAGGGCGCATTCCCTGTGCCCTAGGTTCCAGCATGGGGCCATGAGGTAGAATCTTTGCTTTAAAGGCTTCCATATAGCACAATAAATAAAGAAGATATATTACTTCTGCAGTAATTTGATTTGGCTAAATGATCACTGTCCAACAAGCAGCACACTAAATTCATTTCACTACAGCCCAAAAGCTTGTACAAATGAACACTGGCTCTGAGAGCAGAGACTCAGGGAATGATAAAAAGTGATTATCCTAATCACCCCTTACATGAGGTCTCAGTACATTGGTGAGGAAAGGACTCAGCACAGTCCTTGCATGTTTCCAAGATACCAAGCACAGTTCTGGTGCCTGCACTTTAAAGATGATGAGAAAATGTTGGAGGAAATCCAAATATTTTGTACGTCAAGTACAAGTCTTGAGATAGGAGGCTTAAAGAGCTGGACATATTCTACTTAAGAAAAAGAGTGAGAGGATGCAGGGAATAGATAACAACGGTGAACTTTTTCACTCTTGCTGACAAAAGCACAACTAAATCCAGTGACTGGAAGTTTCAGGTTAGATGTAATCAACCCTGAAATCAGATGCAATTTCCTAGCAGTAAAGGTAATTAAACTCTGTAACAGCTTATGAAGGGAGGTGGTGCACTCACCATTGCTTGATCTTGCCCTAAAAAACGCTGTCTTTCTTAGATACAGCTTTACTTCAGCTTCTGGGAGAACTTCTAATGGACAGAGCAGGTTCAGGGAGGGAAGGAGGGTCACATCAGGCTAGGTCCCCTGGTGATCCCTCTGGCCCTACGTCCATTAGAACAATGCATCTGTGCAACTTCTTCAATTATGGCTGGAACAAGATGGCTTGAATTGCACCCTGCCCACTCAGACATTTTCAGGCTGGCATTAAGGTAATAAGTATAATCAAATCCCATACTTGAGAGCTCTAGTTGGCTGCCTACAGCAGAGAGAAAGAATCTCTTCTCCTCTCCTCTGAGAGATATTTGGTCTCATATATTCTGCAGAAGAACTTTTTGCCTTCCCTTGAACCATGTATTATTTATCTTGCTGTAGCCAGGAAGAGATTAAACCAATGCAGAAAATTATTTTAGACATCTGATGCTTGGGTTTGAATTAAGCTCAGTCCAGAAGCAGTAGAAATTTTAATAGCTCAGATTGGCAAGCATGGTGGATAGTTTGCATGGATTTTTTTCTGTGGTTGTCTGGGCATGCCTAATCAGTTCTCAAGTATCATAGGAAGCTCAGGTACTGTTTTAGGCACTGTTTTAGTTTGGTTTCTTGAGGACTAAAATACTACGGGCTAATGAAAGTAGTTCTCTCAGCCTTGGCATACATGTACAACATTTAATAGGCACCTATATGCAAGGCAGATCAGACAGTCTGATGATGTCTCTTGGCCTTAAATTGTAAGGAAATTTAAAACTTGTAAATAACAACAGCCTCTGATTTCCAGGGCTGTCAGACCATGGTTACACCATGAGCCACAAGCACCAAATAGTCTCCAGTGCCACTGGTCAGGGATAGAAAACCTCACTGAGAATTCAAAAACCAAGCAATTCCCATCAAAATTTAAAAATACGCAAGCACGAAATATTGCCAATTGCTTGCAGGTATTTGCCTTGCAAGCATCAGAAGAAGTTATCAGAGGTATCTGCCTGTAGTAGAAGAGACCTGTCCTCACAGCCTCTGCCATCAGTAGTCCCATCCTGCCTAGGGTGACAGACACAACTGCAGGGCAAAGTGGCAGCTTGGTTGTGGAAAAGCCCTATTGAAAGCAGGTTTCTGAAGACGTCCAGTCTTAAACTATGAGGTGTTCCATCTTCATGACAGGCGAGGGTGCTCAGCATCCCTGCAGGAAAACTTGGATATTTAACACCCTCTCTGGCAAAACATTTATAAACACACCATGGTGTTTTGGTGTTGTTGGAAGGTGCGAGTGGCTGCATCCAGGAAAACAATTACTGAATAAACATAAATTAGCTGTCTCTCTGTGTAGACTGACATAATTAGTGAAAACTTGTTTCTGACATCTTACCCAAAGCGTTATAAAAAGGAATGAGAGAAGACCAACTCAGATTGGTGAAACAAGGTAGAAACACATCTCCATTACTTACTGCCTCTGAATAATATACTTGTAAAATAAGTGTTGTATGTATCACTAGTAAGTACAATGAACAGTGTGACACTGCAAATTATTTATAAACAAAAATGGTATTATAGATCCCCAAGACGTTTGCACCTGGAAGCCTACAAAATCACAGTAGGTATAGCTTCAGATAATGCTTATCATTACAGAAAGTGGATATTTTTTGTTGCTGAAGGGTAGGAGAAAAGGACACATTATAGCCTTAGCTCATCAATATATTCTTCTCTGTTTAGATTTATCACAGATTTCTCTTAAACTACAGTTTTATTTAAGAAATGGGCTTGTGTCATTGAGTGTATGTACAGACTGCAAATGATGTTTTCCAAGCAACTCCTCTATTGCATAATCTTTGCTGTCATTTTTAGTAGCTAGATGGAAAAGATGTTTCCATAAAGAATTGCTGTTTATGATGGGACATATAAGTAACAACCAGCACTATCCCAGAAGCAGATTGCAGGGTGTCTGGGCAGAAAATGAGAAACTTTGGTGGATTTATTGTCTTCCCTAAACAGGAAAAAAAAAAAAAAAAAAGATATATAAAATGTAGTCCAGCAACAACTGACAAAACTGACAATAGCATATTAGCTATGCATTTCAGCCATCTAAGATGTGGACATTTGAGACACTGTTCAGAGGATATTGAAGATATTTCTTTCTTTATGTACAGTATCATGAGGACTTACAGAACTTGATTGCTCTGGAAGAATTCACATGGTACCTAGGATGTGCTATCTTGAGTCTTTCAGAATAATTGGCTTGATTGACTGATTTTAGGTTGGATTTTTATAATTATGTCTATTATTGTTACGTACAAAACTCTTAGCCAAATTTACTGGGATATTGTGCACATTTACAGAAAATGCATATTTTTCCACATATATATGTGGTGTTTTTACACTAACAGAAGTATGGTGTGTACCAGAGAAGCTACTAACCTAAGATACTGATCCTGCAGGTATTTACACATCTGCTCAATATAATGTGCCAAGAGTACTGGTATTGACTTCAATTGAGCCTTTTAAAGGTTTTAAATTAAACTATGTGCCTAAGTCTTGTGTTGAATGACACTTGTAACAATACCTACAGAAACACTGGGAGAACAAAATATGTAGGTTAAATGATACCTCATGCTTAGGCACCTAGATGAAATAGGAAAATATATGCAATTTACTTTCAAGGTAGATCTTGCTCACAAGATAAACATGCTCCATAAAAGCAGTTATTACTATGAGATTGCTATTGTTTTTCTGCAGCCAGTTTGTTGAAAAAAAGTGCTTTTATCTTCCTTAAAATTGTCTCACAAGAAAATTATGTTTTGGTGTAATAACAAGTGTGTTCTGATACAAACAAATATGTTATGGTGTAAAAACATGTATTACAGGGGAAATGACATGACCAGTAGTAACATATACACATATGTATATGTCCTATGTGTGAAGATTTCCTTCTCTTCTCAGATATTAGCCATCCCTTGTTATTACTCTTCTCTGGTGCTGAACACTAGGGAGGACCGAGATTGAAACCCTAAGAAGAATGGCATTTCTCCACAGTAATAAATCAAACTCTGAAAAGAAGCTGGTGGAGATTTAACACAGCTTGTGATTCTTATTATCACCTTTCAACAGTCTCCTTTTTGGAGAATTTCACAGAAAGTCCATTGTGAACCGCCCCACTGAATTAAGTTTTGCCAGTACAACCAGGATGGAGAAGCACCATAAAAGAACTAGAGGTCCAGAGAAAATTACATGCATGAACATTGTCTTTCTGGTTTTTTAGGAAATGGGAGAGGCAGGACTTTTTGCAAAGAAGCCCACTAAGGGATTTTTTGTTACAAGGCACTGATCTTAGGCAAATTGCCAAAGCTGAAGTTACAGATTTGTGACAGATACACAGTGATCCACAACAACAATGGTAAAACAAACGAAAAGACGTTCAAGTAACCAGAAATCTTTGAAGCATAATTGCCTCATTTCTTCTGGATGTCAGTAAGATCAGACATTTTTGCTCTTGTTTAATTAGTCAAGTGCACAAAGCCTGGCTGGCCTTCTCATTCACCATTCTGTTAAAAGGCACTAAAGGTTGCCATCCAGAGTGTTTAACCCAAAAAAAAATTAGATACCACTTAAAATCAGTGGTCTGCCAAGAACTCTTTCAGACTCAGTGGAGTATCTGAAGCTGTTAGCCATACTGATCATTAATCAGAGGGGACAGGTTGCCCTAGATTCCCAGCAGGCCAGAGAAAATGCCCCATGTGTTCAGGGTTTTTCTGGTTGCAGGAAATGAACCTGGTCACAGCATTTGTCTCAGTTGTCTTCCTCTCTGAAAAACAGCTGGAGCTTAGACTCTTTATTTTCATATTATATTTTAAGGGAGTCAATTATCCTGTGGCATATTCATTTAAATTGATTTAAATTGTAAATAAGTAAACAGGATTAGACCGAGGATTTGGCCTGACTCTTGCTAGCTTGGGGGAAACGGTAAGACAAGGTCCCCAAATAATACTGCTGTTAGCTAACAACTTAGTTCACTAAGAGAACAGTCTTATGATGACAGTCATATTAAAAGTGCCTAAAATAATTAGAATTAATTTTAAAATGGTCTCTGGGAAGTAGCTGGGCAGGGACTTAAAGGAAGATAATGAGAGAGAGTGAGAAGTGAGGACATTAAAACAGACTGATTAATAAAATATGAACACAGACAAAGCTGTGCAGCTGGGGTTTTACACTGCCATTTAAAAATAGCCATACATGTCATTCTGACACTGAGCCTATATCACTTTAAATCTTTTAGAAACATATTAAAATTACTCAAAGAGGGACCATTTTCAGAAGCTCCCTGGACTTATGCATGATAACTAAAAAGACTTTCATTGTAAATCCCTCTGTCTAGTTCAACAGTGTTATCTGCTTACAGACAACCCTCAGAGGACAAAGTCACTGCCTTCATCTGGCAAAATTATTGTCCAGTGATGATACATTGTTTGTGCTTGCAGAAATGCAGCATGAGCACAGTAATACTGGCTCTTATATAGGATGCTACATTGTCAGACAAAAACATCAACTACATTATTGTTTTTACTAACGAGGCATTTCTGATACAGCATTGTTTGTCTAAAACCAAAGACAGATCCATTTCAAAAGTCAAGGAGAACAGGTAAAGAAAGAGTCAGCTGTACATCAGTTTTCCAGTTTAGGACAAATATTCTCTAGATCATACAGAAGCATTATGAAAATATGTGTAAAAATGAATTTGAGGAAGATGAGAGCTTGAAAACATTTTGATCATAAGATCTCTGTGTGTACATGAGATCAGAAGATCATGATCGTGGAAATAATATGATTCAGTAAAAAACAGGGTGGAAAGAAATTCTTTAACTCATTTGGAACTGTATACTGGAAAAGAAAAAAATAACTGAATTTGAAGTTCTTATTAGTCATCACTGAGTCAAGACATGTATCTGTATCTGACCTACAAAGAAGCAGATTTTTTACGCAGCATTCCTCTCTTCCCTGTGGGGCATGCTAAACAGCACCACATTTCAGAACAGCATCCACCTCTGATGCAGAAAGAGGCCTGTGCAATTTTCTTCCATTCAAGCCTTCAAGACAGAACTGAAGTGGGATCTTTATTTTTTCTAAGTCAAGCACTGATTTACATCTGGTTTCTTGTTTCCTGTCTTATATTTACATGCACTGGGGAATCTCCTTGTGGAGAGGTTTAGTGCGCAATTACTGTGCACACTTTGGAGGGTGAGTCAAAACAGGCCCCTGTTACCACAGAATGGCAATGAAGGAACAGATTCATTTTAATGAGGGATGCATGGGCCCTTCCATACTTCTTACAGCTTGGTTTCAATTGTTTTCATTATGAGCTATTAGTTCAGGAGTTTAACAGTGCCAAGCAGTTCTGCTCTAGGCTACTATTTGGCACACTACTCCACCAGCACAAGACTGGTTTATTTGGACAGTTTGATAAAATTAAATAGCTCAACTCCTACCCAGCTCAAAGACAAGCAAAAATGCTAGTGGAAATTTTCAGACTTTAGAAACTGTATTCATATTGCACAAGGCATCTTTGTCTTTAAAAGCTAACTTCTCAAGATGATGAGAGTTCATAATCTGAGGTAATGGCCTTGCCAAATTAGGCAAGCAACATTGCAATATTGGCATACCCAATACTAGTGGGTAAAAATAATGTTCAGAGATAGTGCAGTAAACAGTTGAAATTCTGTGGAATCTGGTTTTAAATATCTGTCGATAACAACATGAGTCATTTGACATGATGGGGTATGATGATGAATTGCACTCTGTACTCTTCTGTAAGGTGTTTTGAGTGTCAAAGAGCTCATGTTTCACACCTAACTACATTTAGTTGTTATTGTTTAAGAAAGATAAAATTCAGTAGAAAACTAAACATTTTTGGTCATTATAGGTCTTCAAAGAAAAAAATCTTTGTGCCTAAAATTATTTCAAGAAAGATCAAATTGAAAACTCTTTCAGTACGTGTGTGTATATATATATATGAGATGCATCATATACTGCATACACTTGACTGGGGATGCATTTTCTCTTTTTTTTTTTTTCCCTGTGGCAGTTACTCCCAACATTTTCAGAAGTAAGAAGGAAGTATATTTGGAGGTATACTGCTAAAAGTCTTGCGACTGAAAATTTTAATTTATAGGCTTTGAATCAAATAATCAGATGACTCATGAAAATGGTAATAGGCCATTAGTTATTACCAACAGGTAATATACTCCTTAGCCACAACTGTGGTGAAACTTGCTCAGAGCTGCTCTAAGTCTCAGGCCAAACAGGCCTTGCAGGATAGTCACTAGCCTGGGGTCCAGGTGTAAACTTCCTTGCATTGCAAGTGAGTGGTCACATCTGGGGGATATTGCATGATCATTTTCCCAGTCCCAACAAAAGCAGAGCAGTGAAGAACACCAGGTAACCCTCTCAAAAGCCATGCTTATCCATTACTCCTTTATGCAGCCCTCCAAACTACATCATTTGTGGCTGCTACAAAGTATGCACATGCTAACTACCTAAATATTCCTGTGCAGACTTTGCACTGGAGCTGCCCTGGCCTCCAATCCATCAGCAGCACCTAAGCTTTCATTAATGCCCAGGGTCTAGCAAACCCTGTCTGCTGCCTGTAAGTCATCAGTGGCTGGTTGTCATCAAGGGCAGCAGGCACAGTGGGACCAGGGAAGCATTTTGTCTTTATGGAACAAGATGGTGACTTCTCAAGATGAGATCAAGTTGGGGCAAAAGAAAGTAGCAAGACTGCACATTTTCTTTCACTTCTGTGGAGCAAATAGGGAATTATTAAACTCTTTTATTTCTGCCACCTTCAGGAAAGCTGTGACAGTCTATATGAGTATCTGCAACTGGTATCTTTCATAAGCGTTGAAACATATGCACAAAACCATTCCATTTGTTGTTTTGGAGGAAAATTCTGTATTGAAATAGGTGGCATATGTTTCATGAAACAGCCCCATTTCTACTGTCTGTGGACCTTACTGTCCCTTTTGCTGTGGATTGTTGGCAGAACTGCACTTTGTCAGGCTTGGACACACTCTGCTCTTGCATCGCCCCAAACAACGTGCAAGATGAAGGAAAAGAAAGTACTCCACCTCAATTTTTTCAAAATGTATCTACCTTTAAATCTCTTTGGCATTCACAAACAGGCTCCTTTGCAATTGCTGGCAATTATATCTATTTTTAGAGTTGTCTAACACATTTCAAAAAGCAACAAGGGATGCAATAAAACCAGGGCTACTATATATCACTTTCATTAAGAAACAACACTTTAATTGCTATGATTTACTACTTCAGTGCTTGCAAGATGGGTGGTGTCACCCTTGAGAATTTTCCAGGCACAGTTTATAGTAAAATTTAGTCTCTTGGGCTGTATTTATTTCAGTTTCTTGGGAATGGGAGACCAGACAGTGGTGGGACAAGAAAAATGCAGTGTTGGAGAGGAGATAGAATGATTGAAAAACATTAGCTCAGGGATACGCATGTGTGAAACAAGTGTATCACCTGTGAAGGAACACCTTATACTGTAATACCTTACATGACATGAAATCCAAAAAGGCACCTGGAAGAGTGTAACCCTGCACCACTTTAACAAGGATTATTGCACTTTGACTATTTCTCCTGTAGATTGGAGACTCCTCATATTTAAGAGGTGGTGTGCTCTCTGTGGACTCCACATAGATACCCCCAAAAGCACTTGTGGCCTTGTCATTAATACTGGGTTTGTATATACAATAGTTTTGAAATTTATGTTTCAGTAAAATCAGCATAAATGAAGGAACACTTGAAATTACCCATGGCAACCTCAGTCTTTTTTGGCCCTGTTAAAAGAGACATTGGGATAGTCACAATCTTTCCCTCTAAGTGAACACAGGATCAGGAATAGCTATTCTGCATCTATAGAAAGTCATGGGATTTTGATCATATGAGAGAAGAGGACTAACTAGGAAATGAAAATGGGTCTGTACTGTAGAGGAGGTACTTCAAAGATATCTTTAATTTTCATGCAATCCAGGATCATAACAGAGCTTGGCCATCATTGGAAGCTCTTCTGGGCTTTATCACAATGAGCAAAGATTAGCTGTTATTATTCAGCATCTGTTTCAGTGTTCTAAATATCCTATAAAATTCTGAGCTTTACCTAATTGGGCTAGAAGGAGGAACAGACCAACAAATCTATTTTTATTATGATTAAGTTATTCAAGTCTGGGAGTAAATAAATGTTAAATAAAATACATGGGAATATATTAGCTAATCATCTTCCAACCATAAGAGTATGGTATTAAGAAGTAGACTGGAGTTTAGAACTGTTGTTCAAAAAGATTCTTTTTCTTATAGAAAATAGAATAGTCTTTTTTTCTTCAGTCATTAGTGCCACCCAGGCTAGAGCTTGCCAGTGTAGTTGAAGTGATGCTTAGCCCCTCTCTTACACAGAGAAGCTGTTGAAAATGCATTGTACAAATTCTCTGAAACCACTGATTGTTTCCAACAAGCTTCTTGATGGGACTAAAGAGGCCATCTTTAACCTTGTATGCCCTAAATGGTTTGAAATTTGAGAAATGCCCTGCACTTCCATGTCCTAGTGCCACTGGGGAGATAAGCAGAGATTCATAAAGAGAGGTGCTGGCTTGAAATTCTCTGTATAGTTTTAGATCTTGCTCTCAGCCATGTGCTTTTTATTGTTTGAGGCATCCTGCTCTGCACTCACTTTCCCTCTTGCAGTTAAGGCAGGGTAGGCTTCAGGATGTACATTTATGGGTGCCTTTCTTCTATTCTTACCCTATCAATTCTTAGTACTGATGCTGGGATAGGTGTTTTGACCTGTTTTTGGAGCTGGACATGTAGAGATATATTTTGAAACTGTGAATCTAAATAATACCCATGTATGATTAGGAGACAGAATGAGGACTGCAGAATTAAAATTCCCAAGAGTTGTTATTAGACTCCTTTTCCTCAGTGATGCCAACTGAATTACATGTCACAAGACCTGTGCTGTGAAGAACTGCTCTGGCATGTGGGCAGCTGTATGGCAGGATGCCTGGCACCCAGGCAATTGATCTCTCCTTGCTACCAACGGCATCTAAAAACCTCACCCCAGAGGTGGAAGGAACAGACTCACTTCCCAGTTCAGAACTGACAGAAGCCTGTGGTCTACCAGCAAACAACCTTAGTCAACATAATGCCATGAGTACTAGTGACAGCAACACAACTTTCCCGTTTTGGTTGGGCCAATGTCTTATTTGACATCTCTTCACTGGCAAAGACATGTTCTGTCTGAATTTGGCCTGGGTTCATCTTTGCACCTTTCTTCATGCACTTCTCCTCAATAACTTGGGGGTAGGGTTCTGTAAGACACTACTACCAGTCATAAATAGCACTATAAGTAGAACAGACACTGGGATACCAGCTGCAGAAGGAGCAGTCCGGAACAAGCTTTTTAGGTTCATGGCAGAGAAGGAGGAAGACTTCTAAAATTTTAGTCACTGAATATTGGAATCTGTCTTTTCCAAAGACTAACCATGTCATACTATAGCACAAGCTTTCCAGCTTGGAAGACAGCTGAGAATGGATGCATCTCTGTGCATGCCATTGTAGTAGTTGGATACAGAAGCATAAACACATCACAACCTGAGTATTTACAGCATTCAAATTCACTGACCTTGCATTTCTAAGAGGGGGGGAAAAAAAAAAAGTAGAAACTACCAGGCTTCCAATATTGAGCTTTCAAAATATTTTCCAATGATGGCATTGCTGTGACATTTTTGATACTGATACAAGGTGAGTTGCATGATAGTAATGTAGGCTTTTATACTTTTAGTTACAGTATAGAAGATCTACAGACATGAAGTTACGTATGTTAATAACCTGAAAAAGTAAGCATATCAAATGGGCTTTACCTTCCTTGATTTATGTAAAATCTAATAATTCAGTAGCAGTTCAGACATTAAACTTTATTTTTTGCAAGCTGTAAGGATAAGGAGATAAACTTCAGTTTGAATCCTCCCCAAAAGCCTTCTCATTCATACCATAATAGATTATTTGACTGCAAATCTTTGCAGAGACTGACTGTTAGAAAAAAACAGCCATTAAAATGGGGTCATGAAACATAAACCTTCAGAGAAGGCAGCAGTATGCTTCACTCTTGCAACAGCCTCCAAGAAAACCATGCTGCTCAGAGTGCTTGTGTCTGAAATGATATCTGTTTGCCGGCTTCAGATCAGTGAGGAGGAACTATAGTGCCTTCTCTTTTTTCCCAGCCCTATCTGGCTGCCAGTGTCTCTGAGCTGTCAAGGAACAAATGCTCTGACTTCATCTTGTGTGCTCTTTCCTCCGTATTCTGACAACACTTCTCAGGTTCACAGATGTGTCAACCCCATTGTAATGATTTCTGCCAAAGCAGATGCACTGAGGAATTAAATGTGGAGATATATGTTAAAACTGCCTTTCGTATTCATCAGAGATGCCAAGTCCCTGAAAGAAATTTCTAAGGAATAAACACATCTGTAATGGTTGGAGGTGTTTTGGTGGTTTTTTTCTTGCTTCTACAGGTAACACTTTATATAAAGCAAGCCCTCTTCACTCTGGTTTTCTTATCTGAGAGAAGGAAAGGTCACAAAAATAAGAACTTAAAAACTGACAGAATCTTACCATTAAACCAGTTACAATCAGAAATCTAATTTCTTTTCAGAGGAGCAGTGGGATTGCATAAAACAGGATTACTCCATTTCCAATTTATCATGCCAGCCTAACATCTTCAACAGTCCTGTATTATTTTCACAGGTGTTTGTACCACCTATGTTAATAAAGAAAATTATGTCCCAGTCAGCAAGCAAAAAAAAAAAAAGTCTTCAGGAGGAATGGTTTCTTATGAATGGAAAATGCTTAGTACACATACATACAACCCAGGAGTACAACACCCTTCCTTAGGAAGAGCTTCTAATTTATTTCCTTCAGCAAAGCCTTCGGGATCTCTATAAATTAGGTCTAGGGGCAGGCTTTGTCAATGCAACAGTTTCCATAAAGTAAAAATTTTAACCACTCCATTTCTCTCAAAGAGATTGGATTATTTAAAATAGAAGGGGAAAAAAAGAGTGAGAGATATAGAGAAGGGATAGCAACTCGTGCTATTTAAATAAATGTCAGCTCCAGCCAACTTGACCTTCACTGCAAAGATGTTTTTTTTTCAGAAGGCCACTTTACTAATTTCAGAACAAAATTTCATAAGCTTATGTTTGGAAACATTTCCATAACATTTTGTAAACTACCTCTCACCATCCATATTTAATCTATAGTCATATTCTTTCTCAAATTGTAATGCCTGAACTTCCATTTGATCTCATCCTTGTCCAGCAATGTATAAAACCTACAAGTCCTGCACTAGCAGGAGGCCTTAAGACCACTGATCTCTATTGCACCCAGACACAGCAGCCAACTTTAGATAAATGAATTAATGTTTCAAAATAGGTGCAGTACTTTTCATTCTTGCATTTAATCCATCCACCTGAAGTCAGTGGAAGCTGAATTAGCTCATGCACTTTCAAATGACTCATCAGTCATGCATTTGCTCCATGAAGTGCATCTCCTCCTGCCCTATTCCATGAAGGTACAGTGCAAGGAAGGCAGTACTCAAAAAAGGAGGCAGGTGTCCAAACTTCCCATGCCCTTTTCTCACTACCAAATATATCCTCTCTAGGATCTTGCCCATATAAGTACTGAGGTATCACTGCTTGTAGCTGGTCTATGTTGAGTTACACAAGACTAAGATATATGAAATCTCAGGATAAATGAGCAATCGCCTGCATGTAATTTTTAATTGAAATGTTAATGTAATCTCCTAAGCAGCAGACAACATTCAAATCAGATTTTCTTCAAATTTGCTGTTGCTGAAAATATGCACACATAAAAAAAAGAACCCTTCACAAATAAGATCTTGAATCCTAACTCAGATGGGAAAATTCACAGTCCGCTCTCTTTAATTAATTTAAGCATCCCTAATTTAAACCAAGATCTCCTGAGTAATTCTAGTAACAGCACTTAAAAATAATGCTCCTGTGAAAAGCTCTGCTACTTCAGAAAATGATCAGAATTAATATTGCTCATTTCACAAAGAAGATTGTCTTTGTTGTGGCACTTGCAGAAAGTTCTAGTCTATTAGCAAACAAGATCAAAAATGAGATCATTAATACTGGCTGAAACAAACAAGATTTTGATATTCACATATTGTAGGTCTTATGAGAACCTGAAGGGAAATAGGGAAAACAAAGCAAAAAAGATATGTATCTGCAATGGGAGGGAAAACTATCCTTCATAATACTAGTAGACAACTAGTAAGTTACAAACACTTTTATCATTGTTATAAATAGTTCACTAATTTTGACTAAATTCAGGTCACAATGCCAAAATTCTCTTCCCCAGCAGTTGCTGGTCAACTTGCATTTTTAGTTTCTTCCTCAAATTTCTCACAGATCAACTTCCAGGCTGCTCTGATTTTATCCCACACACTGTAAGTGCCTCTGGCTTTGGTCCAGTAAATAGAAAAGGTTTTTTATTTAACCTGGTGAATTTTTTATTTTCTATGAAATATTGTTGTGTGCCTAAACTTCAGTGAGCTCCTACAGAAATGCTGATTCTGCAGGAACAATAGAGTTTGTGAGATTAAATATATAGATTTATGTCTGTAAGAAGGGCTGGTCTGTAAGTGGACTTAATATATGCGACCAGGTAGCTACATGACATTTCAGTTGGACACACTCAAAACATGAAGAACGATGTCAAAATATTCCTTAGCTAGGTTCATTGTCAAAAGTTAGATCCATTGTTTCATAAGTTAGTTTTCTACAAAAAAAAAAAAGAAGGTATATAAAAATAACTCCTCATTTTAACTATCTGTTGCCTACTATGATCATGAGAACTCAACTAAGTGCAGGTAGGGTCCCACCTTCTTGGACAATGCTCATCTTTGTTCCTGGTTTTTGGGGACTTGAAAAATCAGTTTTACTTAGAGGCTATCCCCACCACAACCATGATTGGACCTGTTCATTTCTTCTCTATTTCTGTTCATGGGCACCTGGTATTTATTAGAAATCTTTAAAGAGGCTAGACTATGCACTGGAGTAAACATCACAGACAGGAAGAAAGTGTGTGGGGTTCTACAGGGAAGGGCAACATGGCTGATTTTAGATATGTCTATCATTAAACATGTAAATATTATATAAAGGCTACCTGTCTGGCACTTCATCCATAACTTATATATCAAAAGAAGATTCTGACCTTTATTTGTTTATGTAGAAAACAGCAAGAGGTCATAAAAGCATGTGTATGTGCCACTTTCTATTTTTTAATGCTGCAATCTGTGTAGTGTTGAAAATAATAGCATTTGGGAAGACAAAGAGATCTGGGGTCATTATGGTCTTAACATATTGCAGTATTCCTTTCAATGTCTTCCTTCACTTCTAAAATTGATTTTTGTTTTGCTTTTCTTTCTGATATCAACTAGAAAATTAGATGCTATGGAGCGAGCAAGATGAACAATAAGAATTCTGATCTTTCTCCTCATTTAGAAAACTGAGATTACTTTTCTATTGGTTTGCATTTGAGATGTGCTGATTTTCAAGTGCTTCTTAGAGCAAAGAAAAAACCCTAAAAAGTAAGTATCTCTCCAAAGCACTTTCTAGCAAAATGGATGGCGGTACAAGATTTTTACATTAAACTTAGATTCAAGTATCTGAAAGAAAATGTAATATAAAAAGATTTCTCATTAAGTATGTTTCTATTTAGACATTTCTGGAACCTCAGTCCAGTTAAACAAAATCTGATACTAGGTTCTCAGTTGACTTAGGCTGAATCTGATCTATTGCCCTTCATTAAAAGAAAAAAATGACTGAGTTGCTGAAAAGATGTAGATTATATCTTTGCCTTGTTGTATTACAGTATATGGGACTAAGCACTCACAGAGAATGTTAAGATATTAATTTTTGGAAGGATTATCTAGAACCTAACCTGCCCTGGCTTGCAACTGATTAATTCCAAGGCTGAATACTGAAACACTTTCTTAGGCAAAACTCTCTGTATCATTAAATTCTGAGATAGTATTCAAGAGTTTGAATCCAGATTTGCAAAGGTATTTAGAAACTTAAAGGTGCAGATAGGCATCAAATAGGATTTGTAAAAAAGCCTACACAGGATATAGGACTAATTCATTTTGAGAAGGAATGCATATTAGATGTCAAACAGACCTGGTATTTTGGAAATACTGTTGGACATTTCCATGCAAAATTAGGTGCTAACAGATTTTAGAGTTTTTATGGTTTGCCTTTCATCTGGAATTCCTTTAAAATCTGTCTCTCAGATTAAGAGAGTTGAAACAGATACAAGAAATTAATACANAGCCTGTAAATATCTGACAGATAAATTCTGAATGTTCACATTATAAACTACTCTCTGTGCATATCTCATGACTTATGAGACCAGGAGGGTGTAATACCTACAGAGACTAGATTACCTGAGTTTACAAAGCAGTTTATAAGAACACATCTGCTTTGTCTCAGCATTTGAAATACATTTAGAGCATGCAAGCTCCTTTTCAATTGCAAGTCAAGTACAACTATGTGAACTATTACATTTTTCTCCTGCAGAAATCCAGAGAAATGAAGTTGCTGCCTTGAGCCATGTTTTGAACTACTAACTATTGCCACTTGAACCAAGAAAAGCTTTAAAACTTATGCTGCAAGACCTCTTCAGTAGCTACAAAATCCCCCTCCAAGCCTCCAAATCAGTTTCTGATGGGATCATTTTGGTTTTGAGGTTGCCCCCGCAGGTATTGACCTTTCAAGTCAATCACTACTGAGTTCCTCGTGTGTTGATCTTACCTGAGAACAACCATAGATTCCTAAAAAGTATTTATAAGAAATAATAGTGTGCCTAAAATGTTACTTAGCCATGACAACACACGTGAAACAGCCCTGAGCGTAAAGACCTGACAGATGAATCTTGCTAACAAAGAAAAGGTAAACAAATGTTTACCTTTCATCTTTTTGCAATCAAACAAAGAAAACCAAGAGAGATTTCTTTTGTTCTGTAATTTTATGTGTGTCAGTGCCATGCCTTTCGCAGCTCATTTGTTGTGATTTATATTTTCAGAAAGCATATGTTGTGTTGCATGAGAAATATCTCTGTTGAATTGAATTCTCTGACTGCAATAACTCTAGATGAGTTCAGTGTTCTAATCTGATGGTTGTTTCTTCTTTTTGTAAAACCGATGTGTACAATGGCTGCATTACTTACAGTAATTAATTTTTGTCTCATCCTGCAAATTCTTCAGTATAGGAATTGCCAAAATATTTTTTGTTGTTGCACGTAGTAAACCAAAACAATACCCCGCAGTGAGTTTCTATTTAAATATTGAGTCACAGATCAAACCCTGCTTTAGTTGTAAGGGTTCAGATAAAGCATCAAGAAGTTCAAAAGGAAAAGGAAGATTTTTCTAAAACTTCAGCAAGACTTCTGTAAGAACCAGCATTAATACACCAAATGATGACTGAATATCCAAAGTGGCTGGAAAAACAGTTTTTATCTGCAGATTTCTCTGGTGAAGGTAAAAGAACATCCACAGAGGACGTGAGAAAAGCAGAGTACAAGGATTAAAGGACCAGAGGTGGCCTTAGTTCCTGTAACTGGGAATCTAGCAAAGGTGGGCTCTGGGAAAGTGCACTCTCACTGCAATGTTAATATTAAATGCTAACAGCAACTGGCCAGCAAGGCCATACATGTGTAGCAGATGAGAGAAAAAACTAAGGTTGTGTGGCCAGATCATGATAACAAATGTGTAAAGCAGCAGTGTGCCCTTTGGACTAGGGAGCTTGTCAGCCCCTGAAATTAGGAGCCGGCACCTAAGTAACTAAACTGGGATTAAGGGATTAGGGAAATGTAGGCAATGTGTTAGAAGCAAAATATATCCCAGTAAAACCACATGATACATAAATTTTTCTCATGGATTTTAAGTTGCAGGAGATGCAGAAGAGCCAATAGATCAGAAAGTCTGCTTCCCTCTGGTGACAGGGGCTGCTCTTCACCCATCAATTCCAGTGCTTGGTACTGGGCAGTCAGCCTTATTTTAGGCTGACTTAAAGCATTATGAGGTAATGACACACTTAGCCTTTTCCATTTACCATAGCCAATCCTAGGAGAACTATTCCCATTCCTAACCTTCCAGCCCTCTGTAAAAGGAAATGTTTTAATATACATGCTGAACTAACACAGCATGAGATCTGGGGACTGGGCCTTTTTTTTTTTTCTCAAATTGTAAAGAATTATTTTAAATTCGAAATAAGTTTAAAAAAATAGGATAATCTTACAGTTTGAATCAAGGAAAAACTATTTTACACCCAGTACGAGAAAGATATCTGCTGCCTGCCCCAGGTATAGTTCTGGAACTGGAAGCACTGTCTTCCCATACCTTTGAATTTTTGAAGGTGATGGTAATGAAGTGACCCAGTTTATACACTTGGCTTTAGCATCCTCACGTTGCTGAAAGTAAAGAAATTATGACTTTGGCAGCAGGAGGTTGAAGGCACACACCATTCTGTTAGATAAACTATGTCAGGAGATTTTTGGCTTAGTTGATGGTATCATACTTTCATCTTAATTTCCTTCATCAGGCTGGGTGTATGGGTGGTGAATCAGCGTTTCCTGAGTGAAAGGAATAGGAAATGGGGCACAAAAGGAGCCCCTGAGAGAAGTCTGGAAGACCTATTGTCCAGACACGACAGGGAAGAAGGGAGGAAGAAACAGCATGTTTGTAACCCTTGTCATGGATGAGAGCAGCTCATCCTGACCCAACAAGTCAGGATGCTATTGTGCTGTTGTGGCAGTGCTGAAAATGGGGACAGAGAAGCACAACACACCAGCTGTGGTGGCTGCAGAGGCCACAAGGTCCTCTCAGATCTGCTTTGTGTGAAATGCTCACTAATTTCCCAGCAGTTCACTTTTGGTTTTGTAGAGTTCACTCTGCACAATCTGCACAGTCACTGGTGGTCACATCAGCCGGAGAGACACGTGCTGTGTATAGACACTCTCTCAAGAAACACATACAGCAGAGCAAGCCAGACAGACTTGCCATTTTCCACATAGCTACTGTTACAGGCTCCCAAAATACATGAGTTATTTACTCATTATTGGCTGCCCAGTCCCAGGCGGGGTGCCTTCCAAATAACATGAAGACACTAATCTCTCCCTACAGAACACAATCCAAAATAGGAAAGATCTTGTTGGAACAGTGGCAAGGGACACCAGATATGAGCAAAGGGCTCAAGGCAATTAGCAGAAATCTGCCCCTTAAAATACTTTTGTTGCTGCAGTTATGACACAGCAACTTTACATTCTCCCATTGCCTTCATATCATATCACCATTCAGTTCAGCAATTTACCCCTTCTCTCTGGTTCAAATCTCAAACACACTTTTCCAAAGAGCTCAAACAATGTTTTTGTTTCTCCTCTGGCTAAACACAAAAATTTATGCTATAATAAAGTGTATTTTCCGGGAAAGCTTGAGTAAATCAGAACTTCAATGAGAACTTCAGAACTCCCGCACAAAGAGGTAATTTTAACTGTTTATGTAGCTATCTAAAAAACAGAAGAGATTTCTTATTTGATTATATCTCTTTCTTATGAATAAGCCTCCAAATAGGAAGAGAGCTTCTCCTTTCTACCCATCACAAGTTACTTCACAGCTGTGGCACAAGCAGTGCCATCCTACACTAGCTGAGGAGTGAACCATCCATCCATGGCCAGCATGACAGGCAGTGCTCTGCATATTCTGAAATTTCACAGTTTGAAATATGACCATTTTCTCAGTAATGGTATAAAAATATGTTGAAAAATATCTCAGTAAACAGACTCACCTATTCTCCTGAGCAAGATGAGAAAGTGGGCTAAACACTGTGGCTTGTCAGATATGCTAATATATGAGATGTATTTTCAGCACTGGTCCTAAGAAGAATTTACTGAGCAAATGTCACTTTTACAACCACTAATTGAACATGACTATGGCTGACAGCACTTTCCTTCCTCCTCTGCCTAACCTCAGAGATTATGTCCCATTTGTTTATTGGAAATATTTGTGCTTCCCCAAAGATTCACCATGAATTGAATCTCCCTGCCAACAGGTCCTTGTATGTGGAGTTATTATTCTGCGTTTGTTTCTCACTCTTGCCTGATCCAGCAATGCAAATCATTGTGTTCATGCAGCCTTTCTGCCAGCAGAGGAGGGAGTGCAAGTCATGCCTAACTTTGCATTTGGTTATGCCACCCTTCAGGGTCATCAAAGCGATACCAAGGAGGTCTACATTCAAACTGGGTGACTCCAGGCAACTTTTAGTTTTACAGGTACTTGCAACAAACAGCCCTGGGTAAACTGTTGAAGAAGTAGTGTTTACAAGGAGATGAACAGAAAGAAAGAAGGAGACAGCAAAGAAAACTAGCATTGATTGAAGTGAAACATTGGGAAACCATCCCTTCAGAAGGCCTGATAACATGAGATGAGGATCATCTGCACATTGGGTTATGACTTCCACATATTTTTGTACGTGGACTTGCCCAGACCCAAGCTCATGCATGAAAACACTTCTTGGCTTTCAGCACCTCAGTAGCAGGCATCAGAACCTCCACCCAAAGTCACTCTAACAGAAGCTAGGCTCAAATTTAACATTCTAGTTTAAACACATCACTAGAAATGAAATGTAAAATTTTCTTGTACCTGCAGATAACTTCTATTTAGCCCTGCTGGAAACAGGATGACAATGACTCCTGGGAAGTTTTCACACAGCAGATATCCCCAGAAACACCCCATTTCATCAAGATGCCTGCCACCAGCAATACGTCTATAATGCCAGCTGCAATTAAATCCTTGAAAAGTAGCATGCAGTATCTCACAGTTTATGAATAGCAATGAGTATATTAATGCTCACAGACCCATGAGCTCAGCAAAAACCTCAGGTAATTTTTCATTATACTGCAATTCTCTGTACCTTCAAATCAATCAAGGTTCTGCCATGAACTTTTAAAACTGGGTAAAATACCTCAGGACATGCAAAAATGCACAGCTCATGGTGTAGTAGTAGCATAAAGCAGCACAATCTGTATCAGCCCAAATAAAATACACCCACTGTTGCATGATTTATAACAAAGCATTTTCAGTGCTGCAGTTGAAAGAAGTGAATTCTGGAAAGTGAAACACACATTCAAAGAAGCTGTTTATCCGTTAAAAAAAATAAAATTCTATGATTCTTTCTTCTTATTTAGAAAGAAAAAAAAAGGAAAAAGTTTCCTTCCTGGCTTTGCACACCTACAAGCCATATAAAGCAGACAAAGAAAAGTGGTAGTAGCACACATTCAGATCCTTTTTACCAACAGGTAGCTGAGACTTGCCTCACTTAATAGGTCAAGATCCCTGTTACATATATGTATATATGCATATAGAGAGACTAACTCAACATATATATTACAGCATGTTTTCAGCAGGGGGGTTTTATGTAAATACCTATGCTCAGAGGGGTGGCTTCCATCCCTGTTAAGGCTCTGCTGGAGCATCAGTGTCTTAACAGCTGTGTGGTGAGACCAGGGCATCCAGACAAACAGTTAAGCATCCTCTGCCTCTCTTTTAGGGGATTCTTACAAGCACACTCACAGCATTCTGGAAGAAATGCCACAGGGAGTGTGATATCCTGGTAGCAATGGATGAAATCCTGGCTCCCCTTCATGATGTTTCATTCCTTAATTTCCCTGTAGCCAGAGTTTTGATGGGTGACTTTGACAGATCACAGCAAGGATTAAATGCCACCTGTCTCTAAAACAGCCTCCAAAGGCAGTCTGGGCAAAAGCAATAGAATGATGTAATAGCAATAGAACCCCCTCAGTCTGCTGTTTGGCCTGCAGCTTGTAACTACTGCTGGCACCCCACCAGGCTGTGTGTGCCCCCAGCCCCACCTCTATGTCACCACAGTGCTGGTCTGCCTCTGTGACACCCCTTGGCTGCCAGCTCCACCTCTCTGTCTTCACTCACACACAGCTGCTTCTGCTTGCATGCCTCAGGCAATGTTTCCTTTCCTTCCTTTGGCTCAGAGGATTAGCAAATCAAGCTGGATACTAACCCAGGAGGCAACATAGTGCCTTGTAAAAAGCAGGTGTGTGATAGCCTGCTGTGCTGTGTCCCAGCTGTGTGCTCAGTGGCCCCAGGACTGGAAAAGCTCAGAAAGCATCGAGACCAGTGCCCCTGGTATCTAACTTGGATCAATGTAAGCAAATTATTAACAACTACTCAAAAAACCCACATAAACCATACAAACTGTTTTAGCTCTGTATGAACTGGAGCTGGACTCAATGGTCCCTGGTGGTCCCTTCCAACTCAACATATTCCAGGATTCTGAGCGATTCTGGAGAAGAAAATTTTAACACTCCCATTTGAACTTCTTATTGCAAATTCTCAGTTCACCACTTCAAGTCAAAGGTGTGGGCAGGATTTCCTTAGGTGCTATGAGATTCACATTCTACAATTTGCTGTTCATGGCAGGTAATACTGCTTGTCTTTCTTTTCACTCACAATGTGTTTATCTCCAGCAGCAACCATACATACTTCAGGCTGCTGGCCAGCAGTAATAGAATGGATTACATCTCAGGAAAAACAAAGGTGGTCTTTGAAACCCTTTTCTTTCTGAGACTGGCTCTGGACCTGGCAACTGTTACAGCCAGGAGAACTGAAAACAGAGCTCAAATGCATTTGTGGTACTAAAAGGTTGTTAGATTTATGACTTCAAAGGAACAGTTTAACAGAGAGGAAAATTTAAGTAACTGTTTGGGTTTATTAAAAGAGGGATGGTCTGGGGCCCATTCCTTTAAGAGTTAACATCCCTCAGGGCCTGAGATGCTTCTGGTGCTGCTTGCAGAGACCCATTAGAGACTGAAGCATGGATGAGAGGTACAAATCCTGCTCTGGGTCTCTGCATAGAGGAGGAAGGAAAGGCCATGGAGCAGTGAGAGAGAGCAGATGGGGATGACAAGTTTTTTCTGCATCTGAATTACCAGGGTTTTGAGGTATTGTCAAACCTGATGGTAACAAGGGTGTCTGTACCCTAATTCAACTTCACTCCAGTCTATTACAGGCTGGACTGAGGACACTAACTTATTTCATATGACCTACACAATATAGACATCACATCTGGTTACATGAGCAATATGATGGCCAGCAGGACCCTAACGGCAAAAGGTTTGGTAAAGTTTTATTTTCTCTCTGAGTTCCTAGAAACTTAAAAAGAAACAAGGAGACAAATGTCTGAATAAAAGAAATCCGGGTAGTATTTATAAATTTTTTTTGTTAGGCAAATGCCATTACTTAAACAGACTCTCAAACACATGAAATGCTTTTAGGTCCCTCCCTATTCCCCCAAGAGTGTCTGTTCGTCATTGTATGTCTGTGTGCTTTTAACTTAATAAAACCACCCCAGCAATGTGTTGTTGAAAATGTAATGCTTCTATGGGAAGCATTCAGCTCTGACTCAGTATCTGTATCTAACCATAGGATCATGAGCTCAGATACACAGAGCAACCCTCATATCAGCACAAGTAGTCTACAGCATTCTTTTCCTCTCCATTTTTTTTTACGTAGCATTAAGTTTTGTTTGATTTTTTTATCCCAAACATGACTACTGTAACAATATAAAGTAATGAACGGGTGAGAGAGCATGGGTAAGAGAGACAGGTTCTTTGGCAATGTCCTTGTTAAGCTGCTGGCAAGTTGCCTTGCTCAGGATGTGGAACAGCAGCTGAAAACAACCAAACACCAAGCCCCTATCAGGAAGCCTCAGGACTGTAATGCTGTTGCTAGGGATCCTGCTTCCAAAGTGCCAAAGTTGAATAAAGTAGGTCAAGAAAATTACCATTATAATGATATTCTCCTTGCTGTTCTCTAGCTGGTCCCCTGCCTGGCCCTGTGCTGCTTCCTCATTGCTTCATCTTGGCTTCCTGCACAGTGGCCAATCTGCACAGAAATGGCAAGAAACTTTATTTCAGCCTTGTGGGAAAGACTCAGCTTTTTTTAGAAAAGGGAGCTGTTGCACAGAAGCCCTCAGGCTGAGAAGAACCCACACTTCCCAGGTGAGCTCTGCAAGTTATTGCTGTCTCCTCCCCTTCCAGCAAACAGCCACCCTCTGGCATCGACTAAATACTGAAAGGATGGATTTAAGAATGGACGTATTTAATGAGAAAACCTGATTTAGATGCCCATTATGATACACACCTGTCTTGCTGTTTCTCTTTGGCAGACTAAGCATCTTGTTCTTCACTCCTGGGAGCATTGAATAGTTTCTGTGGAGGTGCCTAGTCCTGTTACACTGTCCACTAAAAAGACAGGCACATATTTCTGTGGTAATATCCTAATTTAATGACTTAACACTAATCATCTAACCTAGGAGCCCCCACATGCCACACATCTGTCCTATTACAGCTCTACCAGTACAAGCCTGCTCTTTGGCTTAGGTCAATTTGCTTAGGGGCTTACTTTATGAATCAAGCACGGCTCAGGACCAAGACAATGTACCCAAAATGTGAAGAAGAGCCTCTGAAAGACCCTGTTAGCCAGGATTAGGGCAGTTCCTCCCCTGCTTCCTTGTGGGAGTAGTCTTCTTAACTGGACTGTATCATCACAGTGGTCTGATCTCGTTAGGCCAGATGGTAGCCAGTATTTTGGAGAGTGGTGGCCAGGCCTGATTCACTTCTGTTCTTCCCATTTTGAGAACAAACATATGTTCTCTCTGCTGCTGTGCTGCTACTCAGGAAGACTAAGATCAGGTTGTTTAGTTCATGGCACAATCCAGCGCTTAACCCCCTTTCCAGCCAGCCATGCCCGTGCATTGCCAAGAAAATGACTCAATACATGACATTAAGAAAGAAATTGCTCCTCTGTTCTATCATCAAAATGAAAATATTAATACCTACTTGTTTAATAACTATGAATTAGATATTGTTTGCACAGTATTTACGTATGAAGAAGAGGTAAGACTATTAACTATCAGTGCTGGGGATATATAATCTCTGTCTCAGAAAGAGCTTGTGGGCAGGGAGAGGCAGTTGTATGTCTTCTGATAATAGCAAAGCCCAAAGTGAGGAATATAATTTCATAAGAATTTTTGTCATACTTTTGCCTGGGGCTGTGGACAATATTTTGGATCTAGCTCTCTTTTTTTCATGGCAAAGATAAACAGATGATGCTAGTCAAGTACCTCCTTTGCTGTCCTCCTCTATTTACAAAGACGGCACCGAGGGCACTATTTCCATGAAAGAGGCAGGAGCAAAACAGAATCAATCACCATATTCTGAGATCCCTGATTCTGCCTTCCAAAAGGGGTTTGTGCTTAATATCGCTGCTTTCATCTCCTCCGATTTCGCTATTTTGTTTTTTGTATCTGTTCTTTTTTTTCCTCCTCACACAACCATTTCAGAGACCAATTCCCAAAACTTTGTCTTTGCCACCTGCCTTAGGGAACCCTCCCCAGATCCACAGCTTCATTGCTGCCAGGATGCCTGGTGAACAGTGACTTCCTGTGACATCTCATCATTTTATAAAGGCCTACTTAACTGCTTCATCTGGTTAGCTCAACACCTCAGGATACGGAACAGCTGCTCCCTATAAGCAGATACGTAAGTGTAACAAAAGACATGGTTCACAGCAAACAAAATTAGCTTTCAACGTCAAAGGAGATCTCCAGGAAAGAAGAAGAAGAAGGCTATGAATTTCATAAGTACCCAGTTTTTATCCAGAACTAGAGTTGGATAGTGTCTGTTGTGCTCTGAGGCTTGGCCATCTTGTTTTATTTTGTTTCACAGCAGTTGCAATTGTCCTTTGATTCTGATGGGCTATTGTGCTGTTTTTCTATGAATTCTATTTGAATTCATATAAAGGGTTTGATTGGACCAGATTTCTTATGTATGTTAAAATGTTCCTTGGTCCTGCTGTTATTTATGTATTTGTTCCCCAGGTTTTTTTAAGTACCTGACAAGAGGACTCCAGGTACTGTTAACTGTCCTTTAAGATATTTTGACAAAAATACCAGTTCCAATTAGATCAAACAACCCAAAAGTGAATTTAGCCTTGTACAGGTTCCCCATTTAAGCCCTTTCCAGTGCAGCTCTCTTCATGCACTTGGCCCTCTGCTCACCTCCTGAGGATGAGGACAATTTCTTTAGGACCTGCAGGGAAACAGCACCAGACGCCCACACTTTCACATTTCAAACTCCTCCAGCACAGGTACTGCTGCTGGCTACAGCTGTTGCAATGGCAAGGGCAGCAGGAGAATACAGAGTGTGCCTGTACTGTGTAATTTCCTTTGGCGCCCTACACTTTCATGCTATCCTTTCCAAAGCCAGGGCATTTAACACAACACAGACACTTTGTACAATGCTGGCAGGAAATCTCTGTATTCAACAGATGTTACTGGGCATCTGTTCTGATCCAGCTGATAGCAGAAGAATTTGGAGACAGAAGAGAGTGGTCCTGTATTAATAAGGGATTTCAGTACATATTTGATTACTAGAACTTCAGTCACTACCAGTGATAGGATGTAGCACTCCCCACTGCTCCCCAGCTACTCTGCTCCATTGCAGAGACCAGCAAAAAATAAGCTTCAGAAATACTAGAGAAAGCAGGGAATTGAGGAGTCATATGCAGTGCTTATAGCCACAGGCACTCCATGGTAGTCAAACCAGGCCAGGAGAGCTTGTCAGAAACAGGAGACAGGGCAGTCCTTTGCTGCTCTAAGTCTAGAGGAACTGCTGGATCAGGGTGCAAATTAGAACATCTTCAGGTGGGAAATCAAGCCAGCTTTGAAAGGTCTAGAAACACTTTCTTAGCATTAGCTACAGCATGAATAGGACCAGCATCTGTAAAGAGGAGAGCCTCTTGCCTGGGTCAAAGTTCTGCCTGCCACATCTGGTGTTTCTCCAGAGTAACATCTCTGATCCACTGGCTCTGAACTCACCACGTGTAAGGGTTGCCATGGGGACATGCTGAGATTGTGCCATTTTAACATTTATCTTCCAGATTCCTCAAAGAAATGACTACATAAGCTTCTAGGCAATAAATATGCGTATGAAAATGTGAATATACAAACCAGCCTATCAAGCAGCTTCAAAGCTGCAATATACCCTCATCCTAGTGGACTTGAGTCTTAGCTGCTGTTTACACAGCAGCTGTGGGAATATTCACTGGATTCCAGGTCCCCTGGATCCTCTATGCCATGAATGCCAAAAGGAAAAATGTATGACTGAATGGCTCATAAACACAGCTTGTTTTCCCAGAGAGAGAAGACAGAGAAGGAGGAAGCTGTGCAATGTTTAAGAGAAATTTCTGAACATCATTCATAAAGCTCTACCAGTGTTTTACTTATGGTACCTTTTAAGCAAATTCAATAGTCTATAGCAAGAAGACAAAATTGACATAAAGAGCTGTAATCTAAATTTCCTGCTGGACAGCTGTGTGAAAAGGGAGACAAGCCTGAGCTCTTACCCAGAAATACTTGTGGCTTCTCATTATTCAGACTTTTTATCTTTGCTGTCTTTGGGAGAGGAATTTAAAAAATTAAAAAAAAAAAAAGGAGAGAAAAGGGAGAAAGATGGCAAAGAGGCAAGAAAAAGAGAGAAGAGTACTACAGTTGACATTAGCTGATGGAGCATATGACCCATAACCCATGCCAGGAACAGGGCTGACTTGCTCTCCCCCAGCAACCACGTAGCTGCTAAGTATGAGTCTTGCCAGGACCTCAGGTATAAAGAATGGACGAGGCATCTAGGGAAAATTAATAATACCACTGGAGTCAGTGAAATTTCTCTAGGGATACTCCAAGGATGAGGATGCCCTAGCCAAGTGGAAAATGGTCTGTATGGGTCCTCAAGCCCATACACTGGGGCTATGTTCACACAGAAAGCTGCGCTGTAGCTCAGAGGTGGCAGAAGCTCAATTCATCATGGCAGCTTTCCATGCCCTGCACCTGCACTGCAGCGCAAAGTCTTGGAATCTCCATGTTGTTTTACCCTTGCAAAATGTGGAGAACATCTCTGAAGGCAAATCTTATCCATCTCCTCTCCCTACCGCTACCCAGTGCCCTGTCACCCATAAACACTCCGGAGATGCCCACTCATAGCTAAATACTGGGGCAGTTCTGCTGGCAGCAGAAGCTGGAGTAAACCAGCCTTTAGGTTTAAGGTTTAAATCAGGGTGGCTTTAGGAAATGCTTTCTGAAATGTTTTCCTTCTTCCCAAGGGATGGTTCTAGCGATGGAACTGAGAAAAATCACCAAGCCAAGAGGAAGCAGGATATATAATTATGCTAGTTCATATGTCCAGCATTCTGATAATGTAATCTTGTAGATACTTTTTAATTTTTAATACATAGATACTTTTAAACAGATATTTGAGTTGTTAAGGGGAGCCTAAGTCAGGTGAATAAATATTTGGCAAATTTTTGAAGGATGAATATGATTAGAATACAAAATAACCTCCATAAATTGGAAAAGCTTTCTGGACAAACATCAAGTTGGTTCTCAGCAGGGGTGAGTGAAGTGTACTACACCCAGACAGTCACAGTCAACTAAGCAAATGTGTATAGATTGAGCTGGACAGCAAGATCTAGAAAAAATGTCTAATAATTACAATTAATTATAATGTTTACATGAGACAATGCTATTGGAAAGTGAAAAAAAACACCTTGAATTATAAAAAAAGGAGTAAAACCTGAAAAATGCTCTATTGGTAAGTTCTCAGCTGGAGTGGTATGTCCAGTTTTGGACCAAACATTTGGAGAATGACCTGGAGCACCTGGAGAGCATGAGAAAGAACACCATAGTACCAGAAAACTAAGAAACATCACCAGTGAATAGTGTTTGAGATGATTTTGTTTATCTCAAAAGAAGCCTTAGAATACAGACAAGACAATTGCAAAGGGGAAGGGAACAACTTGTTACTGTCTGTTTAGATGTGAGTCTCAATTGCAACAAAGATTCAGAGGCAAAATTAGGAACTATTCTATGTCACTAAGAAAATGGAGCACAGAAATAGATATGATGGATCTTCATTACTGGAGCCTTTGACTAGGAATTATATAGTCTTTTTGAGGGTGGGATGGGAAGGGAAAGCATGTAAATAGGTATGATTTAAGCTTTTTAAGCCTAGATGATACTCATCAGTATATTTTATTGGACAATAATTTGCTCTAAAAGGTTCTTCATTTTGTTTTTAATGCAGAAATATGACAGAGAAAAATGAAGAAACCAGAAATTCAAGAGGTTTTTCAGCTCAGGTGTAGGTCAGTGCCCATAGGTACTGTATGAAGAAAAAAGAGGAACAATTATCACTAGCTTAGCCTTGCCACTCTGGGGGAACAGTGCAATTAGGGCAAGGAGTGAAATACCAGCATGACCTGAACAGGGTCATTATCAATGAGATTTCAAAATTACAATATCAATTAATAAAATGCATCATACAGCATAAAATTCTAGCATGAATTTAAGCTATCTAGAAGGGGCAGAAATAGAAAGTTTGTAGGGTTCTTTGATTCACTTTATCTGAGAAACAAACCTTATCTTTTGACATGTGATGAGGCAAAGACTCTACCATTTGAAAAATTTTTTACTGTCTTGTGTATGTAGTCTGTTTCTTAAGACAAAGCATTGGTTCAGATAATAAATTATTCAACAAATGAAGTCATATTAAAGCAACTCTCTTATCAATTAGAATTAATCCTTCAGTTCTGACATTTGCAGCTAAGGTGTACAAGGAGGTAATATGATACAGCAATGAGAAAACACACTGTCTGGAGCTAAAAATATCACAACCCATTTTGAAAGTTAGCTCTAAAATGAACAAATTGCCCTTTTAATGCAGTGAGAGGCATATATTTGACTACCAAATAATATTGAATATTTGGTACTAAAGAAAATGCAGATGTTACTAATAATACACACTTTTTCTCATTAAAAATTCTAGTACCATATAGTTAGAAAAGACAAAAGTCAGTGTAGTGAAAGGATTCCTACTAGCTCCAGTGCCTAACAGCATCAAGGGTCAGATCAGTGAAAGAGCACTAATTCTTGCTAGATAGAGCAGCTGGGATCAAGACTTCAGCATGCCAAACTGAGTTCCTGGTTTAGAGATCATGAATCAAGGAACAGTACAAGCAGTTTCCGTAATGCCTCACTGAACTTTCCAGGGTTTACAAGTTGGCTTGATCTAGTAAGGAAAATACATCATGGTTTTATCCATGAAAGCAAAACCATCAGTCTACAGCTCACTGCCCTCCCAGCTACCCTAGCAATAGAACAAGCTGCAAGGGCACACAGAGTTTCCCCATAGCGTATTGTGCTGAGCACATGGGCACACAAGCACAAACAATGAATTTGCTCAACATCAGTTGCTCAAGACTAAGGCAGTCATGCTTTCAGTGCTGATGGGAGAAGGGCTGAGCTGCTGTGACACCACCAGAGGGCAATTCCTGTGGACAGTTCCTGTGACAGCACCGTGCACAGCTCCTGAGCACAAGCAGCTTGCCCTGGTTGAGGAGTGGGAGCACTATGGACCAGATATTCCTGTATCTTCAGTGACTCACTCTGTGCAGCAGCTTTAGCAAAGGAAGGCCAGGCAGCTGCAGTGCTGCCAGCTCTCATGACACATCACACTTTTGTAGTCACTGAGCTGGTGCAAATTGACTCTTGTTCCCTCTTTTTAACATAAAATGCAATTTACCTCTCAGAGGAGGAGATTTTTGGATAAGAAGAAACAGTTCAAAAATTAACTTTGGTCACATAAAGCAAAATTTTAATTTGCAGTTCAAAGCTACCTATTAGTGAATGGTACCCAGAGGAGGAAAGTCATGCAGCTGTCTGAAAGGAGTCCAAAATTCAAATAAAATGTTTCCAGGTAAGCCAGCCAAATTTATCATAACTACTCTTGGGTGAGCAGACCAAAGCCTATAATTTCTCGACAGAATCCTACAGCTATGTGTGTAATCAGATAAATACTGTAGTCCTGGACTGAAATCCACTTTTCAATAATTGACATAAATAAATAAGACAAAACATTAGGGTTTTAGTTGGTTTGGGTCTTTTTTTTAGTAAACACATTATTTTCTCACTCAGAAAGATAATTCCTTTGAAATTTAAGCATGCAGAAGCTTCATTATCAACAGCAGCAATGCTGCCTTTGCAAGCTCTTTAAAAAAAAACATTTGTGTGTGCTAGATGCATAAAATATCTTTTCAAAAGCAATTTATGCCACTGAGAATTGGCTGTCTAAAGACCTTTGAGGGTTTGGGTTTTAAGGCTGGATTTTTGAAGCCTCAGGTCTTAGGCCTCATTTTTAAGGGTAAAACTCTAACACAAATAGTTGAAAGGTTTCTTTTTTAAAGTTCTACATTTAATTTTCTAACTCACTCCTACCTCCTTAAAGAGTTGCATCGTATTGGTGCTCGGGCTATGGCTACACAACTCACTTCCAGGGAATTATTAACTGAGGTTTCCTGTGCAGGGAAGGGGCTCTTAGCTCTCATTACACAGGAGCTGGCTCACACTACAGGCAGTTGCCAAGTCAGTGCATCTTTTCAGCTCTGTGGACCCCTCTGTGGACACACAAAACTCTTGTGCTTCTCCCCTAAATGGGTTATCAGGTCTCTACAGGGAGGAAATCGCGTCAGAAGACACAGCCTGTATCTTCTCATAGGCAGTTTTCCTCCCTTGTCCTGTTGCACAGACCACGACACATGCGTGTCAATGCTGAGCACAACAAAATAAAGAAATTCACATGCTAGATGACAGCATGGAGAGCCTTTCTCTACAGCATGTCCATGTTCCTGGCACAGGGAACAGCTGTACCATAGCAAGGAGAGCAAATCTGGACCACTTAACTGTGCACTTATCAAAAACCCAATCAAAGAGCTCTACAGTTGCTGTTGAAAATGAAATTATTCTTGAAGGAGTAAGATAAAAGTAGGTGATCCCCTTGCTCAGGGACATGTTTTATTCAGACTGTCCTGTTTTGTAAGGGGGATTTATTGAATTTTCTAGTTTCATAAAGTTTGTCCCATTTAATTTTGTTCTAAATCCTAAAAAAGCAGTACCTGAAGTCCTGAGGCTGGGTAATAGGAGTTTCCTTTGTTTGTCCAGCTTTGATGAACACTGACTAGTTTCATTTATATACTGCAATGGTAACACTTCAGCCAGCATTATATCCAGGAGAGCTGATTGGCAGGCATTTGAAATGAAGGATTATCTTGTGGTCGAGGCAGAAGAACAGGACTCAGGAGACCTGATTTCCGTTCTTTGATCAGTCACACAAATCCTGCGTGACACTGGGGAAGCCAATTAATAGTTCCGTGTCGGTATTCTTTAGCAAAATTGAGGGTACGAGTGTTTTGTTTTTGATTTCACTTTTCTCCAAACAGAGGGGCAGCTCTGCAGATTGTTTTTTGTTGATTGGTATAGTAAGGACCTAATTTCTGTTGTGGTCCTGAGTGCTTCCAAAATTCGAAACAAAAAATCCTTTTATACTTTCATGATCTGTTTTGATATGAGTACTGAAAAGTAATCAAGTTCTCTTCTATATAAATTGGGCCTAGGAGCTTCATCACTAGTTTTCATTATTATAATTTGCTACTATTTACCTGACAATGATTCCAGGCCTCGGAAAACACTTGAAAAAATTATTTTACAAATGTGGTCTGTAGAAATGAGCTCTGGGTGTGGGTGAGAGATTGTGTTTATGCATCAAAGTAATAGTAGTAGTTTTGCTGCAGCCATGATGGTAAAAATATGTAAGCAAATCAAGTTTTCTTTTATCTCTTACTAGCACAGGTAGGGTGCCAAATACATGAGGCAAATGCTCACGTTGTGACTTCTGAAGTACCTGAGGAAAATCCAGAGATCCAGCCTCCTGCTCTCCTACCCTGTTTTCCCTCGCCAAAAAGTGCCAGCATTGGTGCCAATTTACCAGCAAACGGACAGATACAAGTCCCCATCAAACACTGCATCTGTGCGCCTAACATTAATGTATGCACAGCCATTATAGAGGTCAGAAGAAGAGTGTTCTCATTTTCCCATCCCCACACTGCAGCTGACAGCTCAGCACTTGATCTGCAGTGATGGACAGTGACTGCACCAGAGTTTCCTTTCAACTTCGCTTACACAAGACACTGATTATTTGGACAGATAAATATGAGAGTGGAATAATTTACTGCTGTGCTTCTCACTGTACTGTATAAGTCTCCCTTTAATTTGGCTCAGCTACTGAAAAGAAAATCTATTTTTATTCTAATTTTCTGCATGCTTACAGGGGAGAATCATTGTTGCAGTTATGATTTAATAAACAACAACTTGGACCTGGACCAGGTTAATAGATGAGCACCAGGCATAACAACAGAACAGGCGTAAGAACTTCTATTTTTCAGTCTCTTAGAAAAAAGGTAAATACAGCAGGACATCAAACAACATGTTCTCTTCTTCCTGGTTTGCTTGTAATGAAATAGCCCAACTCCAGATTTGCATCTGGAGTCATAAATTTGCTCAGCTTTTCCTACCTGTCATTGAACACCTGGCTCTTTTTAGGAGGGGACATCACAGCCCATCTGCTCTTCTTTCCAAAAGTATTGCAGAGGGGCAAGCCACCTACCTATAGCACATTTTACTAATGCAAAAGAAACCAAGCCATTGCTATTTGTTGTGAACTTGTGGTCAGTCTTCATTATTAGATTTCAGACCAATTTGACAATGACCTTTTGCCTGGTGTTGTTAATTTTGTCTCCTGTAGTTTTTCATTAAAGGAAGATAATGAAAATACAAGCTCCTTGGTGTAAATCATTAAAGACTCTGACTAGCATTGTGATGGCAAAAAGTACATTCTTCCTCTTCTGTTCTTTTCTTGTTCATATTTTGAAGTACCCTTATAAAATCATGAAAGTGAAAGACTCACTAGCCTGCAAAAATAAAGAAGTCTTCATAAGACACCATACTGTGTTCCATGAGAAGCCCCTGTTGTACTGCCGTTGGCAAATTTCACAAAGAGTGGTAGTCTGCAAAAAGATTCCTTAATGAGGAGAGGATGTGCCAGCAGAAAAGGCACTGTGTGTCTGGAAAGCCCATGCTGTCAGCCAGGACTGAACTGCCCCAGAAGTGCTGGGCACGCATGAGACTTTTTGGTCGCCAGAAGATGCCAATATTCACTACCAGCTTTCTGCAGCACTTTTGCTGAAACAGAGGGTGGCAGGTGGATGACTTATTAAGGATTCATTTCTGTGTGCCCTTTAATACACTGCAGTCTAGTTCTGATGTTCAGGCAAATGTATTTCACAGGAGTTCCTCATAAGCAATCTGTACACACATTTGCTGGGAAATTGCAATAGTCTCAAAACTGAAGTAGTTTTATACTGCATTATCACTGTCAGATTTGCTTCAAAGACCAGATCTTTCTTTGGCATTGACAGAAATAGTGACTGTTCTCACTGATATTCTTCACTTGGAAAAAAAGTGAGTTTTATTGCAGTCTCTGCTTCTTTTTTGAGCAGAATCAGCTTTTGTCTATTTTCTAGATGGGGGAGTACTTTTTCTGTGCTATGTTATACCTCAGTAAAGTAGCAAGGGACTTGGATTGAGCAGGCAATTTGACTAGAACAATTCTGTTGGTGCTAAACTGTAATGTTTCAGCTGTCCAACTAGTTTGTTCATTCTAACTCCTCCTAAACGTAAAAACCTAAGCTGAAAAAGTAACCCTGAGAGAAAAGTGTCAAGGCTGATTAATGTAGTTACCAGTTCACTAAAAATTAAATAATTAAATATTTAGCTATTTCAGACTTCTTGTTGCCTATAGCAGTTGGACAAGTATCTTGGATACTGCAAGAGAAGTGGGTTAACCTGAGCAAACTGCAAGACATAAATGGATGAAGATTACTTGCATAGTAACCTTAAGCTGTCCTTCTCCAACATGCTAAAGGTTCCCATTCTGAATGTATTTGTAAATATCTCACATCTCTAATGTAATTTTATCAAATAATTGCGATCACAAAATTCTTCAATATTTATAGAAAACAACAACAGATCTAGAGATCATTGGCACTTCCAGTTTTGCCAGTAACCCGGATATTGCTTTGAAATTTAACAAAACCACAATGGGTTAGAAGTGGCTGAAGACCTACAAACTATCATCAGTGAAGTAAGAAACTGGACCCCATGGTCTTATAGGTATTTCCATCCCTGTTCCTAGATACCCAGGACAATACTATTATTTTTTTAAATGCTCTCCATGATGTTATGAACAGAAAGTAACACAGATATTTGTGACCTTCCTTCCTGATCTTCGCACCCTACTTAGTTAGGCAAGGTTTTGCTGAAATCTGTGACAGTTTTGACTGAATAAGGGCAGCAGGATTTGATCCCATGATAATAATACAAAAATCTGAATTCCAAACAAGGTGTATGCCAGGAAGACTCAGAGAAATTCCTTGTAAAAGGAGTTTATCATCTTTTTTTTTAGCAGAAGAACAACACGGCAGAGAAACAGACTGTCAGACACTTTCAGAATCAGTGTTTCCAGCACAACAAATATTCATTTTATACAGTGGAGTACAAAGCTATGAATCATGTTGCATGTGAAGTGCAAAAGTCAAGAAGAGGCAATGAATATAGAGAGTTACAGGTTGTAATCTCAACCTTCTACCAGTTCTACTCAGGTACAGTACTTGAACTAACTCCCAGGTTAGTTCCTTCTGCAAGAGTCTTTCTTTTTAAAGTACAAGGGATTTCTAGTTAAATGACACATCTCCATTATATCCTTATTAGTTATGATTTCTTCAGTTCTGACTTCTAGTATTACAGCAGTTACAAATGACACAAAGCAAGCAAGAAAGAAAGCAAGCATTTCTACAACTGATCAAAGCTCTGCGGTCTGCCAGTTCCATTGCCTTATCACCAGTAACTAGTAGTTGCTGTGACAAGGAAAGGCACAAAACCCCCTGATTACTGAAAAACGAGAGAAAGGTTCTCTCCCTTTTGACAGAGACAAGGCAATAAATCTATTTTGTAGGCTGCATTGACAATCAGGTGAAAGCAAGTGAAAAAGGCCACAATCAAGGCAGGTCAAGGTGAGCAAGGAAAAAAAGATTAAAAAACCCATCTGTTACGAGGGTGAAATGAATGGGAATGCAGTCCAGGGTCATCAAAATAGGGATCAAAACAGCAGGGCAGGCTCCAGGAAATGAGTGAGCTGAGTATAAGCAGGATCATGTGAGTAAAGACTGTGCACTCCCTGCCACTTAATGGGTGCCTGATGGTGAAAGCCAGACTTGGGCAGAGTAGCCTCCAAGTAGCTGCTGCCAGTGGGGCAGTTAAGCTCCTGAAAGCTCATACTTTCTCATCCCCTAGGGAAGATAGTCAGTAACCTAAAGCCTCTTGAAACTTGAATTTTTTCCCCTCTGCCAACCCCCTTTTTTCTTTTTTTTTTAAGTCCTATAATTCTCTGTGGTATTTTCTATAGGAAAATAACATGCTGAGGGGTTTGGGTTTCTTTTTTTTTTTTAAAGGAAATTATCTTGCTGACATCTCAATGACATTTATAGTGACCTGAAGGCATTCCTGCATAAAGACCCTACAGCAGCAGGCAGAGGAGACCAAAGCCAGGCTGCTAGTTCCACACCAGCTCCCCACTGTCCTCCATAAGGGCACCTCATATGCACTCAAAGACTCTCTCAGAATTCCCAGATGGGTAACACATCTAGATGGCAGTGACAGAAACAGCTGTTTTTAAAATTAGGCATTACATGAAGATATAAGTGGTGTTCCTAAGACTGTTGAAGTCTTTGTAGGGGTTGGGCTATGCAGGAAGTGCCAAATCAGGATTGGAGTTTTAATCTTTAATTACTAAGGAAAGAAAAAGAATACAGTAATTTTTTCTTCTTTGTGAATGAGTGTGCACACAGACGTTTCCCTTCTGGTTAGTAAATATCACACCCTGACTTTGGGCCACCATTTGCCATATGATGTGTGAGAATATTTTGTTGCTCTCTTTAAGGATTTATTCCTATTTGGAAGAAAATGGAGGTTAGTTGTAAGCAGGGTGGCACTACTGACAAATTTGCTAAGCCAAGTGCTTTGTTCTTCATGAGCAAGTAAAATGAAGAAAGCTGTGCAGAGTGAGTGCTGCAGACTGAGGCCCTGAATAGATGGTCCTTAGGAATATTCATTTGAGCATTTGGAGGCATTTCTACCAGGGGCTGCCCCTGTGATTCATTGATTCTTTTCTAATCTCTCCCACCTGCAAGTCAACAATCCATCTGGCTGGTGGCAAACAGAAGCATAAATCTTGTGAGTAGCCCAGCTTTTGCATTCTCTGGTTTGCCCTGAAGATGCTTGAAGTCATATTTTTTAAACATTTTGGAAAGCCATGCGTGACATACTAAATAATTACTGGAAAAAATTTTAAAAACCCAAACTCCACCTTCTGAAACTATAATTAAAAGTTCTATTGAGTTTGGTGTAAGGTATGCTGTATGTACATCAGCCAGAAGTGAAGCCAATGGACTGAAAAGAGTACAGAGGCTTGGAATTAATGCCTGTGTTATGAGTAGACAGAAATTTCTTCATGAAGCAGCTTTGCACATTTATTTTTAAGATATTCCCTAAACCTAGAAACTCTGTAGAGAACCCCTCACTTTTGAAGGATTTTGACACCAGTGGGCAGGTTTTTGTACTCCCCATTAATAGCTCACTCAGGTGATGTCCAAGGCTCAAGCACAGGAACCACAGGAACTGTGGATTTCATGGTTTTCTCCTGGCTATGTGGTAACTGCACTGCTCCAGAGCTGCATTGCCTGGAAGCAATGTTTGCTTTAGGAGAGCTTCACAGGTCTCCTCTGCACTCCTGCCACAGATGAGCAGCACAGGATTCCTCCAGATTCCCATCTCACTCCACCCAGAATCCACCAGGGAAAAATGGGTGTCAGGCTGTTCATTTTTGAGGGTGTCCAAAACCACAGATTTTGCATGTCAGCACACCCTGTGGAGCAGGGACTCAGTGATTCAGCCAGGTCAGCTGGGGAGCAGCAACATTTTCTGGTCTGCAGGTACATCAGCCTGACCTAAAGGGAGCCCATCCATATACATCAACTGTCCTGAACGAATATTTAACAAACTTGTATTCCAGCAGCACAGAAGATGCTACTTCACTGCAAATCAGAGCCAGACATGTGAGAGAATGATAATTTCTGGTGAAGAATCTCAGCATTTCAGTTTCTGAACTGTTACACAACAAAGTAATAATCATGGCTTTTCTTGAAGGACAGTTAGGTAACGCATTCATTAAAGCTTAGTTGAAGGAGCCTCTCAGAGATCAAAGACTTCATCTGCAGCACTCTGTTCTTGCAAAAGTGACATTCAAGATCTCTGGATATTTTTAAATACCATGTTTACTATTTTTCCTCACAGCAAAGGAAGAAAATGTACACAACAGTACACATTACTGCTTCACTACATCTCCTTTTCAGTGCTCCCAAGATAAAAATGCAAATATTCATATTCAAAAAATACATGAGGCTATGTACACAGATTTAACAAGTGGAAAAAATTATAAATAACCGTATTAAAGTGTGCAGCCAACACCTGACACCACAGCAAGGATTTCCTGTGAAATTCAAAGGCTTCAAATTCAAACACCTCAGCCATTTTCAAAGGAGACTAATGTCATTACATGCCATCTTCACTGATCCTCCTCTTGTGGCCTTCATCTACCCCTGCCTGAGTAGCAGCAAAAGAACCCATTTTTCTTCCAAAATAGCTCGTTTTCTGCTGAAACTTAAAGGACTGCATATGGCGTGGATTGATAATGCACATTTGGTAATGAATCCACTTCCACCGCTGGCAGTGCTGTGGGACAAATGTGCTAGAGAGGACAAATGTAATTTCTCAATAGGGATATCCACTTGTCATAGGAAAGAAGACTGAACAGATGTGAGAGAGTTTTGTGGACCAGTTCAGCTCTTACTGTCCTTTTCCTGTCACATAACTACAGCAGCACCGAGGGTTGTGCAGGGAAAGAGGCATCTACCCCACTGCCAGTTCTCACCTCTCACTCCAACCAGGACAAAAAGCTCATCAACATCTTTCTTATATTCAGGGGGACAAAGAGGATCAGTAATGAAAGGGTAGCCTCTTCCCAGTTTATCAAGCACTGTGGATGCAGGACCTGTTCCAGGTTATCATTTGTCAACCCTCTCTGCTTGCTATGAATGAAGCCCTTGGGCAAAAAAACAGGACAGAAAACAAAGAGATTTTTTAAAAAGAAAGCACTCTGTGTATGCCACAGAACCAAACACAAACAGCACAAAGGGACTCACAGCTCTCTAACTAATGAGGTCCCTGGTACTTTTAAGGCTGGTTGGCTTGGCAGGGACAGGAGGGACCTGGTAGCTCCACCAGGGCCAGTCACACTGGGGAAGGGAACAGAGGAGAAAAAAATGAATGGGATTAAGAGACAACAAAGCCAGGGGCTTAGAAAAAGACCTTTAACAACATGACCATTAGATTAGAAATCTAGAAGCTGCTTTAGGCAGCACTTGAACAACTCATAATAGGAAGAAAAAGTAATATAAAAGGAAGACAAAGCCTTTTGAACAACATGAGTCTTTTCTTTCCATTCCTGAAATAGACAAAATAGTGTCTGTGGTGATTTTCCTGCTAGCTGGAGTCATATCCTTTCCTTGTAATATGCATAAATAGTTTATTGAGGTTGGTTCAATTTTTCCAAGAAACTATAACAGATCAGCATCCCATTTTTCTCAGTGAAGCAAAAACACAAAGCAAAGAAATATCATTGCCCCACAGTGTTAATAACCTGAAGAGACAAGATAAAGGGTGAGAGAAAATAATTATCATTTATGAGAGAGAAAAGATGGAGTGGGCACACATCTAGCTGCAGTTCTGACTGCAGATGGTAAGGTGTGCACACTATTCTGCCTGGTGCTACCTGGAGAGAAAGAGAGCAGTGAATCCATACCTTTGATTAGCCCATCTTAACACAGACACAAAATGCTGAAAGAAAATAAAACTTTCCTGAAATCACACATGCGAGACTGGAGTTTATCCTCCACAGAAATACTGAAAGTAAAATGAAATGCTTTGGAGCACACTGCTTCAGTTTGGAAAAAATAAACCACACACAAATGGGGGTTAATTTGGAAATTATTTTTCTATGCAGATTTGATTTTCACTGGAAGAAATGTACCAGGTTTTAAAAATTTGTTTTAGCTACACAGAAAACATTTCACAAACAGGAGGACTAATTTTTCATCTCCTGTCCTGAGGGCACTTAACTCAAAAGCCCAAAATTCACAACCGATTTATCTTCACAGGTATCTGAAAACATAGCATGCCTTAGCACTTTGATGCCCGCTGGCTCTTCCAGCAATGTGAAAGCTATCCAAGGCAAAAACATTGTTTGCCAGAAATAACACTCCAAGGAGTCTGTTAGTTCATTTTCTCTTGGGTAATGCCACTACTTCCTCCTAGATTCCGTCATTCACAGGATAGCTTGAGAGGAGCCCACACTGCAGAAATCACAACTACTGCCCTCCAACAATACTGGCCAAACAGCCCATAACTAACCTGCTTCTCTTATCTTCCAGAGCACAATGCAGTGGCAATAACACGTCCAAAGCACCACAGGCACTGCCATCACTGCATTGCAACACTGACTACTTGTCTCTCTAAAGCCATTGCTACAGGACATTTCATTATCAGTGCTGTTTCAAAGTAGTGGAATAAAAATCACCTAGCACATGTTCTTCAGGGCCTTCAGGATTTTTTGCAGAATAAAATTAAAGATCACTGGTCCTCTTTCATGCAAATACTCCTGTTAGAGTAAAGCAGTAACTTGCATTATAGTCCACAGAAAATGCATATGTGCCTGTATATCTGATGAATGCCAATAGGAAAACTCTAACAACAGAAAATAATACAGAGCAGTAAAAGCTTTTGAGGAAGGTGGGAAAGGAAATCCTGGCTGAGAAGACACAGGCTATACAAATAAACTGAAGAAACATATTTCTGTTTCTTGTCAGACTAGCCAAAAGAGGACAAAGAAATAATCCCATGATATTTGAGATGCACTAAGTGTATTCTTATGCCAAACATACATTCAATGTTAGCAGCATTCAGGCTGCACACTAGAAATACAGACAAAGAAAGGTACATTGTAGGTAATTTCCTGTATACATCCCATATACATGCTCTTTTTTCCAAAGACAGATCTTTTCAGTAGTTTCTTCCCACTAACTTTAGACATTTTCTTGAATAGTCTATATTGGAAATATATTCTGTTCTAGCTTCCTTACAGTCAAAGGAAAGTCATTGGCTTTCCCGGAGTAAAGTTAAGCTCTGCAGACACCTATGATGATTATCAAGGAAACCTGAGCCAGGTATGGCTGCATCTCAAAGGCAAACAGACACAGTGGGCAGAGCATGACATGCCTGGTCATCCTCACTATCCCAATAAGAACACATGTCTGCTGGCTTCTCCCTCCCTGTATCAACATGCCAGGACATAGGGAAAGAGAGGGTGGTGCACACCTAGGTCTTGCCTGAGCAAAGAGCCTGGTTTCTCCCTGACCCACAGATTCATCCTACACACCTAACCTGAATCTAGGGTAAGCACCAAAACTTAGGCAGTCAAAACTGAGCCTTTACGTCTAACCTGTATTTGGAGTGGCACCACACCACTCCCACTGACACCAATTTTGCCTGCCTTAGGTAAGGATCTGTACCCACACCCACGTATAAAGGCAAGGATTGAAAGGATTATATGCGTACACAATGGAAAAAACACAGTAAAATACGTAAATAAAGAACATTGCCTTTCAAATTCTATTTTAAAACCTGTGTGGGTTTCTCTGATCTTCTCTCCCCCTCACCTTTTTCCCCTGTTAGCACAATTGAAAGCAGAACAGAGAAACACAACAAAAAATTTCAAGTGTGTCATTTTAGCTGCCTGAAGCACTTTTAACTTAGTGTGCTTATGGTACAGCTAAAACAGAATTTGATAACGCCATGCAGTCTATCGTTGTAGGTTGCACTAAAGGATTAATTGAAGGTTTATGCTGCAGAGTGCTATGCTATTCTTATAAACAAAACCCCGTTACCTCAGTTACTGAGGCTGTAAGTTTTTGAGTTCAGTGATTTGCATTTTTCATGCACTAAGAAGGGGGGATGGAGCAAGATTTAGGGAACTGGGATCATTTATTTTACGTTTCATGTTAGATTATTTATAGCCTTCTTTAAGAAAAGCAAAGCAAAACAAAAACTAGAACTAAAACTGAAGAACAAAAGCCAAGTCAGTGTCAATGCTGTATTTGTTTTATTCTCCTCCAAATCCATTCCTTCATCTTACACAGACCTCCGGCCGGCCTTTCTTATCTGGATTCACAAAATAGGCTCCCTCTTATCAATTTAAATTTCTTTAAGACTTGTTTTACCTGCAGAGTCCATTATATGTTAATCGACCAAGCTGGTAGAAGAGAGAACTCTGCTTTCATTGCAGCTTTCATGCTTCTTCATGGAGAGCCTTAGCTTTTCCTCTTTCAGTTGATGAACCTGGACACTCTTAAAGATGGCATGTTCTTATTCTGAGAGTTTGCACCAGGCTGAAAATACCACCAGCACTGAGCAGATCCTAGTATAGAAGTTATCAGTGAATGCTATTCAGAATTCTCCTGAAATCATGCTGAAATGTAATCCTACATTCACAGTTATTAGTCAAAAACTTTGGAAAAGTCTGAATCCTTCATTGTTACTTTATCTGTTGCCTTATTTGACTGCATATATAACCCAAAGAAGAGAGAATAGACCCAGTAGAACATTTGTACTTTTGCCTATGACAAAGACACAGACTACAGAAAGTCCAATAAAATTCTTTTGTATGAGGAATTGTAAATCAATGCTTTTACATGCATTTGAAAGCATACATTCCATTTCATAACTTTTGATGTAGCACAAGTTTGTCACATTTTGAGTAAATTTAATTTGATGCACACTTCTGGAGATGGAAGGGAAAATATACAAAATTTTTTGGATTATGTAGTATTTTTCCCCCAATTACTGCACAGTTCTGCTCTTGTGACTGCTTTGGGATAATGACATCAGACTAACACAGCTTAAGACAGAAAGCATAGTGTAAGGAGGTATTTTCAAGAAAATAGAGAGTAACCTGCAGGATTCTGTAATAACCAGACAAAGTCCTGATGCGGGGAGACCTAAACATGGGATAGGGGAGTGATCTGTTGCCAGACAGGCTGGAATATCCTGGGAAAGATGAGCCAACTCAAACCAGGCTTGCCACAAGGATCAAGACTGTGTTTCTCCAAGCTCAAGTTTGCCTGCAGGGGGGCTCACTTGTCTCAGAAATTCTGCAATGGCTCACCAGATTAATTCTAGAGAATGCAGTTGGAGAGGTGCTAAGCTACCACAGCAGTGTTTGATGCTGGGGCAGCTGCACTTGTGAAGAGCCTTAACGTATGCCCTGACCTCCACAGAACTTTACACTTTGCCTCTCGTGGCAGGCTGCAGAAGCAAGTTGTGGGACCAGCCTTCAGCTGGTAAAAAACAGCATCAGTGCATTCATTTTTTCAGAGCAGTATTAAGTCCTAGAGTACAGCTGTCCTCCTGCCAGTCTGTCACTAGCAATCATCTTTTGCTAAGGAAAATACCATTTTATATTGTTCAGGGTTCTCCAAATAAAACAAACTCTATTCTGTTAAAAGAAATTCCATCAGTGATTAAATAAAACCTGAACTGCATAGTTATAATCTTGTCACTACTCCATAGAAAAATGGAGCACAAGTGCCTGCCTGAAGTTTATTGTATAACTCCAGTGCAGTGGGGATTTCCTACCACAGAGGCATTTTCCTGGATACATAGTAATACTTCACAGGAAAGGCCTGCCCAGATACCTGGCAGATAAATTTGAGAATTTTTTGACAAAGCCCAAGTTTAGGACTGCCACCTACTCAGTTTGCTGTATCAGTGATGATGGTGCTGGCAATGCTAGTCATAAATTTATGGCTTTTCTTCTTCATAATCAATATCCAGAGAAAGGGAAAGAGAAGCAATGAGAATTTCTGGGAATTTGAGAATTACTTTCAGAGCACCACTAGAAAACTAATGAAAAATACATCCTTGGACATCCATGGCTACTAATACCATTGGCTCTCTCCATTGTGAGGAAGATCATTAAACCTTAGGAAATTTGGGTATGGAAGGATAAAAACTAGTTATAAAATCTCATGTAATGGGTAAGTGTGACTGGACTCAGTTCCACAGAGGCTGATTCAACTGCTACAGTGTGCTGGGATTAAGTGTTGTTCACTACTCCTGGCTGATGTGAGGAAAGAAAGTGAAAATTTTAATTTTAAAATAATGGAAGGTCAAGAGTGATGTAAGTTAGAAGGATGAACAGTAAACAGTAAATTGAAGTACAGTAAACAGTGAATTGAAAAGCAAAACTCAAAATGCACTGGTCAGGCTAATACAATTGTGTAGATAAGTGAGTCAGGCAATTAAATATATCAAAATAATGAAACAGGGAGAGATTATGAAATAAGAAAGCTGAAAGGATTTAAAATTTTTTTAAGAGGCATTGTGATAAGTGCTGCTTCCTTTTAATATACCATAAGCCAGGACTAACTATTGCCATTATTGAACATAATGAATGTCAGCAAAAAAATTTGATTATATACCACTTCAGTCTGTGAGTATATTTTGAGTACTGTAACCCAAAGGAAATTATACCAACACAATGGAATGAAAATTAATTTCAATCACTGTCTATATTTTTGGCTGCTTATGCTACAAAAAGGAACAAGCTTGCTACAGATGTGGAAAAGATAAAACTGAGAAAATTGAGGGATATTAGATTTCTAACTACTTTAAAAAAACACCAAAAGCACCCTACTGAAATCATACCAAGGAGAACAGAGATGGATGCAGAGGAGATCCATGACAAAGGCATGTGATCTGTTTTGTGCTTCCAAGATTTTCAGCTTTTTAAACCAATACAAAGGACAATAATGATGGTAACACAAGATATTCTTGATACAAAGCAGTTAAGTAGAAAGAAGCTGATGTTAAACACAGAGTACTCCTTAGAAAAGCAATATGTAAATATCAATTTATAGCACTCCATATGAGCACACAATACCATGGGCCAACTGAAAACAAGAAAATGGAAGTTGTGTGTTAAAACCATTCCAAGGAGGAGGAAACAGACAATCTGGAGCTGTCAGAATTCATTAGATACTGGAAAGTAAAGTATGTACCTCCTAACCAAAATCAGGGCAGATCATCCTAATGCCTCCTCTCTGCTAATGTATTCAGTAAAATCCAATTAATAAAACAAACTTTTCAGAAAAAGTACTTTTCATGCTATCCATTCTCAAACTGCAGGCAACTGGGAGAGGTAAGAATTAATATGAAATCTGATTAATATTCCAAGTAATATAGTGTTTTCCTCAGCTCGGAATTTACTAATAGCATAAGTAAAGGCAATAGTAAATAATTAATATTCTAAATAGGCATGGAAATAACATTTTCAGTTAGATGATCATCTAGTACCAAAATAATCTTTAATGTATTCTGTAGTTCTATTATAAAGGTTGAAGACTATTGAAGTAAATTAAGCAATTCTTTGATGCTGAAATTTGTAGACTCTTTCCATTATTCCATATTCCATTATAATTTCCAGGTCAAAATGACATAGCAATCAATGTATTCAAAACAAGACTAAAGTCATCTGTCAAGCTGGTTAATTCCAGTATAATGCCATAGTTTATGTTCAGAGCAGTGTTATGGAATAGACAATAACTACTGTAAAGCTATTTGAGCTTTATTGAGCCAATTCAGAACATCCTTACTGAATACATGCAAACCCCTTTTTCATAAATCTCCAATAAGATTAAGCTAGAATGACTTTTCCCAAATATGAGCTCAAAAACAGAAAAAGAAGCCATAGTTTTAGGATATAAGAATTAGAGAGGGAAAATAGAGTTATAAAGCATGAAACCTGTCAAAGCCACCCTGAATTTAAGTGCTGGCTCAGTGTCAGATTAAAGAATGGTAGGATTAAACAGAAACAAAATACTGTTTTTCCTCAGAAGACCCTAAAGCTGATGTACCAGTTCTGCAGATTTGTCTAGGCAGTGGACTTGCAAGATGTTAAATGAAAAAATGTCTCCATCCTTTTATATTACTTCCTTGTAGTAGAAAATTTTGTTCAGATATCTTGTGGTTCTCACAGTTTGAAATGGCCAGAAGTGTCATTGCAGAAGTTTAGGAAATCATCAATATAGTTATCTTTATCCTCTGGTCATACCCAAAAGAATTATATGTATGTAGTAGCTTTGCACAACTTTTATGCTCTGCTTCAAAGTTTTCCCATGCTAAATACATCACAGTGGGGTAATACATTACTCTGAGGTAATTCCCCTCTCTGCTTTTCCACTTTCTTATGAAGGCTTCAACAGGATGTCAATATTTTCACATTTAACCCTTTGAAGACCTTTTTAAACCTAATAAATAAAAAGGTTGTATCTTACCTCTTTTTATGGTCTGAAAGTCTACACAACTGTTGACTTTAAAGGATATGGCTGGTCCTCCTTCTTTAAAAGATAGTTCATAATCATGCATTGTCTGTGCTCAAGATGGCATTTAAATCATGAGGAAATAAGTAATAGAGTCATTCCCTCTTAGTCATATCTGCTGATTATAATTCGTCCTTATCTCAACTGCTGGAGCACCCTTGCAATTAGCTGAGCATAATCTTTCTGCAAACCAGTCCCTGTCCCAGAGAGTTTACTGTCTAAATGATCAAGGCAAAGAGAAGCAGATAAAAATGTGCCTTATGCACAGAATGAATAACCCAAGAGTGGCAAATATAACATTTGACTCCACACTATTTTTCTGGTTTTGCTTGTATGAATCAACATGATTGGATGAGGATGCCTTGTTCAGGAAGAGGGTAGGAGATCAAGCGTGAAGTTTGGAGGAGAAGCTGGGGCAAAGGGCCCATGGACACAAGTGGTTGAGTGTGGTGTTGATTGTGGTTAGTCCATGAGAAACCCAGGCAATGTCAGCATTGTCACTGCTGATACTGTGCCACGTCTTGTTGACTTCTTGCAGTTTCTGCACACAACTATAAATTTTAGAGGCTAAAATGATAACAGAAGCTACAGGGTTTGCAGACTGAATTTATTGATCTCTTTGCAAACCCAGCAGACAAAAAGCAAATAATTGCAGAAAAAAGCTAGGCAAGAGGCCACTCTTCTTTTCACCAACAAAACATCTGCATGTCTGTAGAAGGACTTTAGCACTCTCCAGTACAACAAAGTGAGAGAAGGCAGTTTGCAGAATATGTCCCTAGAAAGGAGGTTTCTTCTGCAGTGGTTCTGTAAAACCACTGTAAAAATGAGTTTCTCTCATTGTAACAGAGTACAGGGAGCAAGTCCCACTCCCAAACGTGATACAATGGGGAGATCTTTCTCAAGAGGACAAGTAGGTAAATTTTTCATAGCGTATTACTTCGGTACAATTTTCAAGAACTACTGGTAATCACAACTAAGGTGGCAGTGGCTAAACTCTTCCTATAAAATAAAAAGTGAACAAATGACAAACCAGGTTTGATTCCTCTAACAAGACACTTTTTACATTTTGTAGTAGACTCTTTGGTTACATCTGGACATAAATAGTGCCTGGCCAACCATGAAAAAGAGTAAATTCTCTTACATCATGTAGGGAGAATGGTATTCAAGTGCTTGCTGTTATTTTTCCCTCAGCTTTTTAGACTGAACATACGGTATCAACACAATATCATAGCAGGTAGAAAGAATACAAAGTAGCTTTGTATAGACCTGCTTTGTGAATCTGGTCCTCTTTTTCCTATTAAATAAGAGTCCTGACAATTCTGTTTGGCAAGATTATTTTTCTTTTACATTTTAAACTCATTAAATTTAATGAATGTATTAAAGGTCAGAGGCATAAAGGAAGCATTTACCACTACAGCACAATGTGAGAAAGCTGAAAAATATCAGCTATAATGAACATAGGCAAGAAACCTCTAATGACACTGCATTATTCAAGGCCATTTCTCGGCAATTTAAACTGTGTATTTTGCTGAAAGTGCAGTTAAGAAAAGTCTAAAGCAAGGACATAAGGCACACATTGCAACTAAACATTATTGGAGGAAATCTAGAAGAAATAATTCAAATTTCCAGAGTAAGAAGTAGCAAACAGTAAGAGAAATGAGAAAGTGAATGTGAGTACATATTACTGCACAATTACTTTCTTTTATTGCTTCCTAATCATGGCTTCTAACATAACATGCAAAGACAAGGAAAAAAGTTAAGTTCAGAATATTAAAATGCCTCATCTTTAAAAAAAAAAAAAAGAGAGAGACAGAGGGAGAAAAATCTGTAACACAATGGAGGATTTGTTTGAGCTTATGAATGTGACCCAGCATGATCCTTGAGGGTGTTTGCAGGAAATTTCAGTCTGAATGCAGAGCTGGTTATCTTCTCTGCTTTGCTCTTCTGTAGAACTTGAACTCCATAGGAGAGGATGCAAACAAATTTTTTGCATAGCACAAGACTAGCTCAAATGTAGAATTCCAGTGATCATCTCCTATTTAGGATAGCCACCTGATGGCAAACTTTCAACTTCTCAGTGGGGACATCAAGGCTAGTGACAACTGAGCGCTGTACTACATGCTGGGAATGCCAGTCCTCTAAAGAGACCAACATGATGAGAAGACAACAAGAAACACAGCTGAAAAAAGTTACCTGGCAAACACAAAGATAGAAAGCTTTCCTTTTTAACTCTGGAGCAGGCAAGGAAAGAACTTTACAGAAAGGAGGAGAAATTAATGTTTTGGGGAAGAATTTACACGCAGGAAGAGACTTGGGCATGGCTGGTGTCTCCTCTGCTGAGGTCCAGATCCCAGGACTCCAAAGGGCTGTGAAGAAAACAGTAGCAGTGAAATAGGAGGATCTCTGCTAACTCACTCTGAAATACACACTCTAGCAGATTACTGAATTACTCCTGAAATTGAAACAATGGGTTCCCATTAGCCACTCTTAAAAGGTCAGACTTTTCCTGGTGAGAGCACATGAAATCTAATCCTGAGTCTGAGGCCAATCACCATTTTTATCTTCTTGATTCTCCTTAGAACCAATTCTTTCATTCTTCCTCACAGAATAGTCAAGGCTTTCCTCCCTCATCAAATCCTACTCTTCCAAAAAACTTCTTCCCATTATAAAGCAAGTTCAGATATTTTTAATTTCAGATATTTTTATAGCTTCTAACAATAGAACAACTGCAAAGAGCAAAATGTCAGAAAATTATGAAGATAAGCCCATTATTTCTGAAACCCCAAGGATTTAGAAAGGGAACATCTTTCTTTGCTCATTAAAAGTATTTCACATTTGAAACCACCGAAAGAAGACAGGAGCAAAAATGCCCATCTGAGATACTTAAAAATTTTATCTACCCCAAAACAGCATATGCCTATTGTCATCTGCATGATGCAATCATCTTTTTAACCATAACTGATTGTAATTTAATCACATGAAAATCTCTTAAGTTTAAAACCAGCAAATTATGAAGATACACAAAAGAGGATTAATATACAAAGCATCCTGGACACTGTGTGACTTCAGTCTGAGGCCTCCTCAAACTTGCTGAGTAATAGATCCATATTTT
>VXBC01003734.1:52815-65666 GCA_013399945.1 Ploceus nigricollis
TTTTGATACAAACTATTTACTTCTAAGTGCCTGAACAAGTGGACATGTATGCTCTTTCTCCCTGTACCACTAAAGCACACCACGAAGTACTTTTACTGAGAGCAAAAGGCTTCCAAGGGGATGTGAAAAGACTGAAAAGCTCAATTAATAAGGCTTTCTTGTTTTAATTAATTTAATTAAACAAATTAAATTAACTTAAATTTTAAGCATTAATAATTTAATTAATATTAATAATATTAATTAAAAACAAGTTCATTATAATTCTGAACCATAATACTAACAAGGAAAAGAATAAAACTTAGTTCTAAAAATGAGATACAGCATCAACACTTCTCATGTTCAATGCAATTCTCAGGGACAGAGATTTATCTTATGAAATTTAAAACAGTATTTCCTATTTCCTAAACCATTGTTCCCTTATTGAGGATCAATTTGTTTCCACTAGGGCTGACAAACTGCTGACATTTAAGCTCTTCAGAAGTTTTCAGAAGACAGCCATAAGTCAAAGGATGCATGTAATCTCAGTGACTCCTGCCAACAGCTTCAAAATTTGAGAAAGATAAGAAAATGTTCCAGAATACAGAAAAAGGGGGGGAAAAAAGCATTCTGGATTTTTGTTCCTCATTTCTGGTATCCAACACAGATCATCTGTTTTCTATGTAAAATAAGGGGATAAGAACTTGGTTTCTTAATACCACAATATAAATATATTTGTCCCAGTTCTGGAGAATAAGACTTAGACCTCTTAGACATTAGCTAAGTAAAACATAGTCTTTATTAACAAGATGTGATTTTTTTTTCCCATGAAAATTTTAGGATTACAGTTAATATTACCTTGCGTTTAATGAACTGTTTTTGAAAATATGCATCAAGAGTATAAAAATAAGACCTTTCTAATACAGTAAGGACTATAAAGATAAAAATAAGCTGCAGAAAGAAATTAAAAATAAAGAGAAAATACAGCCAGAAGTAATTGTAAATCTTAAATCAGGATGGATAGGAGGGCATGTGCTGAGATAGTTATAACACTTTACTGTCTCAGACTTTTACTCAATGAGCCTTGACAAGTACAAAGCTATGAAAAGTAGTCTTATGAAGTCAGTTTGAAGAGAAAGAAAATACTCATTTCCACTGCACTTTAAAGAAAATATTGATGACATCACAGGCCTCTGTGAGAAGGTTGCCCCATGTTTTTGTCACTATTCCAGGAAAAAAAAAAATCACTCCAAATGCTCTTATCCTCTGTTTGCTTTAAGAACAAATATGTCTCAGTAATTTGACTTTAATGATAAATGATGGGAAACCTGAAAAAATCATTTCTGTGAATTTTCACCTCCAAGATGTTATATGCAGTAGAATAATGCCCAAAAATAGTAAACAGTAAGAAATTATGTTAAACACTGAAGGGAAAAAAAAAAAGAAAAAACAGAAGAATGAAGGACAGCTGAGTTGAAACCTCCTGCCAGCTCCTAGAGTATTCTGTATTTCTCATTTAGTCTGACTATAAAGTGCAGCCCTCTTCAAAATGCTATACAGGAATAAATGGAGAACTTGTGTTGGGTTGAATTCAGTGGTATTGAACTAATAATTTGGCTCATCTGTCTTCAGAAGGTTTGAATTCAAATCATATTCCCACTGCTGGATAGCAATCCCACTATAGGTTAGTTTGTTAAGTCAAATAATTAGGCAGGCAACATAAAAGACAGATGTTACTGTCAGCCTGCAAATACACAAAACTGGTTAAAATGGCTTAAAAACAACATTTCAAACATTTAATTGTCCTCTCTTATATGGGCTTCAGTATTTGTAGTTGCTGAAGTTCTAATGTAGATCAGGTTACTGCTGCTGCTTGGGCTTTTGGTGTGAAGGAGAGCTCATCAAGAGGCAAACGACTTGCAACAGAAGCACCGGAGTCATCAGTACCTTATAAAACATGAAAATCAATTTTGCACAGCAGGCTTGTCTAGCCAGTCCCAGGCAATACTTTCTTTACTCAGAGGAGAAAGTCAGACAAATACACTTTAAGTGGAATATTTCTGAGGACATTCCCAGTAAGTAATCTCTAAAACACAAGAGGATCTACTAACAGTCTAGACGTATTTTTGCCACAAAGAAACATCACTTTATGCTGTTGAAATGGTGTGTGCAGAAATCACACGTAGGAGCTGAACATTTAATTAAAGCAGGAATGTCACTGTGAAAAAAGTGAGAAAAGTGGCAGCAGGAATGAGGAAATTAAAGCACGCCCTCTTTTTCATCCGCAGCTTTCCATGCTTAATGAATCCAATAAACACTTTAATATGATAATGAGCCATTGTTGACTAAATCAGCAGGCTTTCTAGCGTACGTTGGAGATCAGGAGACCTCATTCCTCTTGTTTACTAACAGAAACCTAAAGCACAGCAGGATTTTGGACTAGGTCCTTCTTATTGCCGGCTAGCTGTAATAAAGTGGTTCCTCCACAGCACAGTCTAAACCCCCACTATCCAGATTCTGCATATACTCTAAATAAATTAGCTAAAGACATTAATGTTATTAAGTAGTTTCACAGAAGAATTTCAGCAGGGAAATTAGGTGGCATGTCAAAGGCCAAGTGGAAAAATCAATGATTGAGCCCAAATATGTTGAATCAGGGTCCTTTAATATGAATTCATTTTTTTGTCTTTATGTGGGTAGGGGCTCTGCTGCAAGTAGATAGTTGATTTTGCTCCATACAGAGGAAATTAAGATTTAATTCTAGTATTGTAGACAGACAAAAAAACCATTTCCTTCTCCATATAAAGGGATCACAATCATACTCATTAAAATCCACTGTCCTGAACTAACTCCTGTCAATATTCTGACTCTTTTTGGCACTGAGACAAGAAAGTCAACAATCAAAGATATTATAAATAGTAAACAGAATTGTATTTCCTGTAATCACACCCCTTTTTGCACTGCTCCTATGCGATTATATATGCACATGTTCTCTGTGAATTCCCAAAGGAGTAAGCAGGGTGTTTTTGAAAGTTAATAAAAGAATTATGTTTCTCTTAAAAATAGCCTGCCTCTTGAATGCTTACATCACATGCACATAAATAATGTATCTCTGTTAATTTAGATTTATAGTCAACATGATAGTAGCCACGCTTCCAAATAGCTATAGGCACTCACATATTATGAGCAATCCATTACAACAGATAGTTAAAACAAAATTTAAAAAGCCTACACTATTTAAACGCATTTTTCATTAAGAAAAATGAACATTCTACACTGTTTAGAACTTCAAGCACACGAATATGAGGTATTTAACCCCTTCTCATTTAAAACAGAGATCTTCATATTAAATGGCTCAGCTGTGTGGGAAAGGCAGAGTGGCTCAAGTAGTGTCTGAGCCTCCTCTTTTCCAGACTAAACAACCACAGCTTCCTCAGCTGCTCCTTATAGGAGTTGTGCTCCAGACCCTTCACCGGCTTCATTGCCCTTCTCTGGACAGCCTCCAGCACCTCGATGTCTTTCTTGCAGTGAGGACCTAAAACTGAAGACAGCACTCAAGGTGTGGCCTTAGTGGTGCTGGGTACTGCCATGGTCCTTCTGGTGACATTATTTGTGACAAAGGTCAGGATACCATTGGTCTTCTTGGCCACCTGGGCACACTGCTGGCTCATGCTCAGCCAGCTGTAGACCAGCACCCCCAGATCCTTTTTCACTGGGCAGCTTTCCAGCCACTCTTTCCCAAGCCTGAAGCACTGCGTGGGGAGGGTAGGCAGTGCCAGTGGCACCCTACAGCTGCCTTTCATCACCAAGCACAGACTGTTTGTGTCTTTTTGCTGTCTCTGTTTCAGCATACTCATAATTCAGCACAGCCTTTTGGGCAGTGGCAGAAGGGACAGAAAAGGCTTCTGGCTCCTGAATGTGACTCACTTGTTTTCTGTTATTCAAGCTGTGACCCTTTGAGTAGGTATCCCTATGAAGACTAGTCAGATGGGTACCTTCAGCTTCAATCCTGCTGGTTTACAAAAACCTTCTTTTGACTTTATTCTTGGTTATCTTAAAATCTTTGGTTTGTGGTGAATGGAGGATATCTCCATATTTGCACTCTGTTAGCATCCAGGAATCTAACCCAGAACCTAAATTTCTGAATGTTTAGTGTTACCACCAAAAGAAGGCAGAAGAATATTATATTGAAAAGATATGATCCTGAAAAACCTTACTGTGTTTTATATAACTTACAACTGTTTAAACAGGTCTCCAACATTTCTCCATTAAATGGGGAGCTGTGTTCAACATAATGCCAATGGAAGAAATCTTGCCCCAAAGAGGAGCTCATCCTTATCCAACTGAAGATTTCTCTTCCGGCTGATATATGAGGTTGATGTTTGACAAGTCAAGCTGTAGCCTTGGCACAGACTTTTGCTGATTCTTAAACTCAGCTTTTCTACTCCAATAGAAATATAGAACCAGCATTATCCTAAACATTTAGTTTGTGGAACACTCATTCAGCCTCTCTGAAATGACTGTTCCCTCAGTTTTGCCATTTCCCCCTTGTCTTTATTCACTGCAGATTTACTTATTTAAACTGTTTATTGGAACCAGTAACATACATGAAACTCCTACTCTATCACATTGCTATTTTTGTTAAATTCATAATTCTTCTCTGTGTTATTTATTTAGGACTTTTAAACTCTCTTTTTAATCACTGACTCTCCAAGACATGGCTTATGTACCCAGCCTGCTAAGTATTTCCCATCCTTTACTCAACTGGATGATTTAACCCCCACTTTGAGATTTAACCACTATCTTTCTGCTAAAAGGGGTGTTTCCTTCTCGATTGTGAAAATTACTGTATAGACTCATTACCTAAAGAAAAAAATTAAAAACAGAATTGAAATCACAGATTTGGGAAGAATTGCAACAAAGGAAGAGTAACAGAGGTACCAGACAGTTCCTTTTCTGTTCCAAATACTTTTAAACTGTTACTACAGCCATTATGTTATTCCCTTTACTTTAAAGAGAAAATGAGTGTGAATAAAACCCACAATAAGACATTTCTGGTGTCTGTTATCAGTCTTACCCTTCTGTGGGTAAGCATGGCACCACTGACTCTGCCTAGCCTGCTGTCTTAACAAAACTAATCTGCTATTCTCCTTTGTTAATAGCTTGTCACCAGCTGCCTCTTATAGGCCAAATACCAAACAGATCCCCAGCCATCCACTCTGTTAGTGAAAATAACTTTTGCACTTACAAGTAGTAATTTATCTGGTGGTCCTATGTGTAATTGCCTTGTTTTTCCTGTGCACATCTGGCCTTGTACATGTAAGTAAGAACAAGACCAATGTTGACAGTAAAAAAATCAGAAAGAACTCTGAAGAATGATCACTCATAATTCAAACTCTTTCCTCCAGAGATGCAACCTCATGTGGTCTAGAATCACTGGCAGAACCTCTGTCAGGAAGAAAGGAGATATCTTCATCCTCCCGGGGCTAGTATTCATAATAGAAGTATGCAGGTATTTAGTAAGCACTGTAGTGAATTAACCAATTCTCCTCTGTAAAGTAGCTTTATTCTCCCTAATTCTTCAATAATAAAGCCATCATAATATACTGCATTTTCTTGGAAGAAAAGAATACAGAACTTCAGAATTCTTAATCCTCCCCATTTTACAGCCTTACAATACGAAAGCAGTGCAGAATAATAAGATACATGCTGGATAGCTTCTGCTGCAAACCCTTCACACTCTAGAAGGGAATTCATTGTCCAGCTTATGTAAAGAAAGAAAAACTGAACTATGCCTTGAAAAAGAAATAGTATGCATATTTCTCATTCAGGCCCTGAAAATCTCTGGTCTAGGATTAAAGGTCATATCTGAGATACAAAAGCTCTTGACACTACTGGTAGTTCACAGATGCTTAGACACGAAGAGGAATGGGACCAACACTCAAGATGCCTCTCCAGCCCCAGGCAGGCGCCCAAAGGTGTCTGAGAGCTGTGAGCAGGCAGCATAGTTTTCTGCTAGGAATTGAAACTTCAAATACCAGTGGGATAGAGGCTGCTATGATTGCTCCCTAACCGTTCCTCAAGAGGACAAATTGGTAGTGGCTATCAACCAAGTGACTTTGAAAATAAGCTCTAGAACCTCCAGACTATCCAGTTATCAAGCTCCTTCAAACTGCACACAGATTCCTAATTCCTTTTTGTGGGGATCCATCCCCATACGGGCCACCAATTGATGGTGGATGGGAGCTGAGTATCATAGTTAGTTTATTATCTTACCGTAAGACTTTCATACCTTCTCTCTGTGAGTTCCCACAGGCAGTTTCTCTCAACTCTGACTCCTTTTCTCTTTCTTCCACATGGCTGGTTGGCTTCTTCCTGTCCCTAGCATGACCACCCCACCCTATCCGTCCCTAGTAGCACATACTAACCCTTACTGTCACTAGCACAACCACCTGACCCTTGCTCCTCACAGCAACACAGCCGTCTATCTCCAGCCCTCCCTCGACCACCTAACCCACTCTTTTATAACACCCATCCTTACTGGACCATCCTTATTGGGCTCAGCTGCACCCTATTAAGGGCAGGCTTTATTGGACATAGCTGTGACCTATTAAGGGCAGGCCTGTTCCTACTCTTTGGTAGTTAGTACAGCTGCAGCTCCTCAGGGGTGAGATTGCCTTCAGCACTATCTCTATTCTCCTACAATCCATCCTCCCACATGTTTTCATTATGCTGCAGTAGAGCTTGAAAGCACTGGGCTAAGGATGAACAGAAAAACTGACATGCAGATTGATGTGCAGTATTGGAAACCTGCAAAAGAGGAAGCATATGTAGAGGGGAAAGGCAGATTGGGCATTTTTTTGTCCAAAGGATGGAGTATTCCAGGTACTTGTCACCCAATGAAATGTTTGCAGGGAAGTCAGCAAAGGTTATATCAAAGTATATGATTCACCACAGATCAGAGTAGAAATAATATAAGAAAAAAACCACAAAACTCTAATGTAATATGAAAATAAGCTTTTCTTTCAGGACTATACCAATATTTACCTGAGGCAGAAATTATTAGAGTAAGCAATTATCAACATCCTTTAACACAAAATAGATACAAAAGAAATGTCAATACCACACTGATTTTACTGTCTTCAAGAAGAAATCAATGTCGTACTGGAGAAGGAAATTCTCCATGAAGTAGAACTTGCTACTATTCATAGTACCACAGTTTTACATTTCAGTTTGATCACAAACACCTTTCCCAGACACTGCTGGAGGCTACAAAATGACTTAAAGGAAATTTTTGAAGCTGATCCTCTGCAGGCTGTCAGTGCACACTGTAGTGTTCTGAAAAGTGCATGTGTAAGCACAAATGGACATGTGGTTATCGGTGTGAATATCATTCCTTGCAATGCCTCTCTCTTCTTCCAAAGCTATCTGTCAAAGGACAGGCACTCGTAATAATAACTCTTGTTACCAACATCATTTTACACCTCTTCTATTTCAAGGTATGCACAATGTGTTGCTGTTATGCTGCCTGATGGATTTCAGAATGGTTCCACTTTGGAAAAGAGGCAAAAGAAACAAAACCACTTTACTACTTTCACTTGGCTGCCAGAGGATATTTTGAGACATTTCATAACCAGATAGTCTAAGAGGTTTCAATGAGGGCAAGAAAGAAAATAGATCTTCAGTGAAATGTAAGGATTGAAATATCATTCAGGGTACTCCATACATTGACTGAGCTCCTACGGATGGGTGACTGAAAAAGTCATTAAATATGGACCTCAACTGCCACATGAAGTCGATATTTTTTTCCTGTCCATATGTTTTTGAAGATAATAACAGGATTTTCACTGCGGTTTCAATTCTCTCCAGCTGGGTAATTTGTGTGACACACTTTCAAGGCACCCACCAGCTAAATAGCTGTAACTTCTGGGTTTTACTGCATCCATCACCGTTTGTGTGCTAGAAAGCTGGTGAAAAATATTTTCATTTGACAAATTAGGCACTGCCTCCTCAAAACAATCTAATATTTATAGACATTCTGACAGACTAATGAATAGATAGATACATTTGCATAGAAGGACAAGTACTAGTTTCTAGATGAAAGAACAGAGCGATGTGATAAAATGTTTAAGACAGACAAATATGTCATGTAGGTTCTGATTATACCATCTGACTGTCAGGAGAAAAAGCAGTAACTTGCTAGCCACATCTCAAACAGACAATTCAGCAATCAAAAAGGCTTTGAACATTTCACCACAGCCTGAAGAATTTGGATTTTTGGACCCTGTTAGTACTGGTTATATTTCATTGCTATTGGAATGGTACCTTAGTAAGGATCTCTGAAAACAATCTGCACGTATCCAATGAATCCAGCGTCCCTGGATGAGGTCAATACATTTTAAACAGTAGCAAAGAAGAATATCTAACATCTTATCTTTGCTATATTATTACATAGAAGAAATCTGAGCTTATTTTTTTTCAGCAGGCTCATTATTCCACCCCATATCACACACATTTTTACTGTTATCGTCAACAGGAAACTGGTATAATGGAAATTGTAAGAAGAGATAATTTAGTGTAAAAAAACCCCATCATCTAATCAGTAGTAAATAAATAATGGAATATTTAAAAGTCTGGCAGGGTACTGTGAGAATTAAGGCATCAGTATGTTTATGTGAGGTGAGTTAGAACAACTTTTTTACTGATAGATCTTTTTATGAGCTCCAACAAAATACAACAAAGTGAAAATAACTTCATAGAGAATATGGCTATAAGATGCCTGGGGGACCCTGGCTGTGAATAAAGATAGGAAGGATGTAGAGACAGCAGCTTAGGTATTTGGTCTGTCGGGATCCCAAAGGGTTTTGATTAACACCATAAATAGGAGGTCCTGTCATAGATGTTATTAAGTTGTTTGAGAATCTTAAGGAACCTTGTTTATCAAAGAGAAATCACAGCTTTATGGATATGACTAGCCTATCTTTGGACAAAGATAAAAATATAACATGAAAGAGTCTTTGAAGACTATTCTACAACTCTTACTTGCACTGAGTTGCACTTAGCCTTTCAAGGAGGTCACAGTGGAACAAACCTAATGTAAGCACAGTTGCAGAAATATGCTTAATAGCAGAACAAAGTAGAACAGGTGCTTCCCCCTTGGCTTAGGGCAGCCATTCGGAGTTGCCAACAAAGTGGAAAGAATTAACTAGGAGGGTAGCTGGCCAGGTAATGCACTGAGCTATTACTCCTTCTCCTTAATCTTTGATGGGGGACAAAACACTGCACTAAAGCCAGTGCTTAGTTTTCAGCATGTTAGTCAGGAGTCCCGAAGGAGAGGGGGGTATTATTCCCTCAGAAGTGTAACATTTCTTAAACACTTTGCCAACCCCAGGGGGCTATGGAGGCACAAATGAAGAGAATGTCAGCAGTGACTGCATTTGCTCAGGTCCTTCACCCTTAAAACTGCAGTGGAATGGAGATACATCTGGGAGACCATCCCAGTCAAATCTCAGAGTAGAGCAGCACTTCAGCACAGCCCCCATAGCAGACTTGCATTTCCAAGAATAGCAAGCAATTCTATCTTGATGGGAAGATAGGGCCTTGCTCACATAACACAGAGAATCACAAGAAAATAATACTGCAATTATTTGCTATAAAAGACCAAGACAGATACTGCACAGACAATGCTTTCCCCATGAGCATCTTAGGCCAGAAAAGCACAGGACATCCCTAGGAGAGAAGTGGGAGCTAGCACCAGACTGTCCTTCCACAAGTGTATGGAGCAAGTGTTACACTTAGGGACTGACCTGTGCTTGCTGCCTACATTTGAATGAAAATCATCCTGCAGACTCAGACTATTGCAGAGACTCCGTGCCTCTGGACTTCCCTTCAGTGAAGTATTTTTCTGTACTTGTGACTGAAGAGTTTTTCTGATCTTTACCATGGGCTCACCACATGAACAGCCCCAGTACAACTTCTGAGTTACTGACATAAACTCTTATTCTTATCTTCTTATTCTTATCCCCCATAGTGAACTTTACAGAAAATAGTATAAACATCTCTTCAATTACTAGTTTACTAATACCTCATCTTACATGGTCTAGCTAGCTATTTTATCCATACTTTATATTCTTTTCCTGGTTAATCTAACTCTGCCTAAAACATCCCTGAGACCTTCTGCCTCTCAAGCACAGGCTCTACCACCGGAGTTCTTGTAATTAGGACATACGGTTGAATATTATTGAGCAGCTCAAACACTCATAGATCATCGAGGTGCATTACTGGCTTTCACTTCCAGAGGCTCTTCAATAGAATTACCTTATTTTGAATTGAATTTCCAGAAAAAGTGAAGCTGGAGATTAGCACCTCTGAGATGCTAGCAATTTAAAACACCAGCAAAAGAGGAGAAAAACAAGATTTTGGAATACTGAAAAGGTGTAACCTTACCCAGGTACAAGTTTCCAGGAGTAAGTGATACCAGCATCTTCCTGACTCAATAGGTCATTGTATATAATTTATATATAACATCCAAGAACAGGAATAACCCCCACCACTTAAATTTTGATTTTTCCAACTTTGCTGTTGTTGTTGTAACTTTGTAGCAAAGCAGAATTTAGAGCCATAAATTTTATTGTAAATATTACACTGAATAATGTAAATATTACACTGAATAAGTTATGGGAGTCACTGCGATTTTCAAGAGTGAAGAGTACTGCAGGTCTGAAGAGGAGGCAGGGCATCATTCTGGACATAGTTCCATCCCATTGGTGTAGATAGGCATTGCAAAGACACCATAGACATATTAAAGCAGAACATGATACTAGGTTACAGGTGTCAAAGATTCTGGCTTCAGCACGGAGGATTCCTCTCAACATCAAGAACTGAAAACTCCTCCAAATCTGGCTTTCCTACTTTTATTTAACTACTGCTCTACATTTTGAAAATCCACATCTCTACTCTCCTTGTTCAAATAATTCAATTGTTTTCAGCTTGATACTTATTTTAGTTTTATTACATCCTTCAAGACTGGCAAACTGATCAGAGGTCCAAGCCAGAAAAAGGTCATGGATACCATTAGCCTTGCTGTTCTGTGAAAGTAAGAGCTGGCCTTTCTCCAGAAAAAAACTCCACATTTACTTCACCTTCTTAGCTACACAACCAGCAAAATACTATAAGTGTAGGGTCTATGGTAAGCTGTGCTGCTGGTAGGGCTGACATGGGGGCAAGCCTTTCATCCTTCCCCTCAAATCCTCCTTAGCTCCCAGACTGTCAAGTTGCAGAATTGCCTGTATCAGCCTAAACTACTGCCTGTCTGAAGCTACTCTTCTATCCTTGTCAGCTGTACTCAATACTCCACTGATGTGAAGGGTATGAATAATCTGGAAACTAACTAGATAAGAAGTGAGGTATATTTTGTTTCTTTGTATACTTGAGGATTTTTGTATTTGCTTTTTGGCCTTCATTTTCTCCTGAAAGCCAAAGGGAAAAAAAAAAATCAGTAGAATAACAAGCACAACGGAAGTCTAAATCGCTTGACTTGAAATTTGACACATACTTATGTCTTGATAGAAGTTTCACACAATGCTACAACTCAGAATATAGAAATAAATATCACATGCACATATACAGGTCTTGAACATCTGCCAAAATATTGGTTATCTTGCAGATTCAAAAACTTCTGGGAGCAATCCTGCGAATGCTGACTGAAGTCAGCATCTCAGCACACAGAGGGCAGTTTGTTACTCAGCCCGTTACAAGAACCGTGGAGCGAGTTTCTAATTATTCACTATAGGCACCACTCTGAATCCTGAGAGCCATTTGGCTGCAGTCTCAAAGCACCCCTGGTCAGGCAGGGCCTTTTGGGTCCGCCTGGGCTTTATTTTTCATTTGGATCTTCTCCATCTCTGGTGATGTGAGCACAGCCCACGTATGCAGTGCTGCTTGTGGGCACAAGGTGTGCCTCCATGCACTTGCCTTCCTCTCCCATGGATGCAGCAACATCTTGAAGACAAAGGCAGCAGATCAAGGTGGGATGAGCTTTGGATCACCCTCTGTCTCAGCCCACATGATTTATTAAAGAAATATGGATATTGACCTAGTACCAATATCCAACTGAGACGGACAAAAACTCTCTAACAGTTTAAAGTTAGAAAGTGTATGTTTATTGCGACGCCGGGCGGCATACGGGATAGCTCCCAAATACACACCACACCTCTCAGGTGGTTACAGAGTCTTTTTATCCATACAAGTANGGGGTCCTTAAGGAATTGTCATCTTTCCTTAAGCCTATAGGTAATGTCTCCTGGGTCACTGTCTTTGTGATCATGGCAGCATTCCAGGGGCAAAAACTAGCTTCCATGCATGTGGCTTAGTACCCAAAAGTTACAGCCTTTCATCAAAATCTCCAAATTATCAAGAAAAATTGGTCAACTAAGTAGTACCAAGTGAATCTGTTTCTCTAGCACAGGGTGAATATATGGTTGTTACATTCCCAAAATGATAATCTCATATTCCTTCTCATATACAACGGGTTTGAGACCAAAATCCAGTGCTATGCTCTGATTACAAACACATTGGCAACAGCTAACCTACTAATTAGCCTTTCTATGGCTTTAATTCAATATCTAGCATATAAGGTTGAGCTTGTGAACGTGCTGTGCTCAGGAGGAACCACAAGTGCAAAAGCCTGCAGGGCTACATGATCAGCTATTCCAATATCACTGCTGACCCTAAGTAATTCATCGTCTTTGACAATACAAAATGCATACAAGCTATAAGTTCCAAGAAAGAATCTGCATCTTATTTCTATAAAAATCTCCATCAACCCTGCCTATGTTAAAAAAAGACCAAACGAAAAAAAAAAAAAAAAAAAAACC